>OZ024903.1:88625238-88670238 GCA_964017125.1 Flabesymbios commensalis | reverse complement strand
TAAATGGGGATAAAACCCAGATTGTTTTGTTGAATGCCCCACGTGCTAATTCTGGGGACTCTGATCTGGTTCATGTCCAAATTGATGGGCATCCTATACCATTCATTACTTCTGTTAAAAATCTCGGCGTAATTTTTGATAAACAACTCAATATGGAAGCACATGTTAAGTTTCTGTGTCGTTCGTGCATGTTTCATCTCAGAAACATTTCCAATATACGTCGTTTACTTTCCCACTAAATTGCAGAACAACTTACACATGCCTTTGTAACATTCAGACTGGACTACTGCAACTCACTGTTATCAGGACTACCATCCTCAACAATATGCCACCTCCAACAAGCTCAGAACATAGCTGCTAGAATACTAACTCGCACGAAACAATATGACCACATCACTCCTATACTTCAACATCTCCATTGGTTTCCGGTAAGGGAAATAATTATTTTCAAACTCATGCTTCTCACATACCGTGGGGTTAATGGAATGGCGCCGACTTATATTGAACGTATGCTGATCCCGTATAAGCCACAACGCAGTCTTAGGTCCAGTAAATCTGGTCAGCTAGTGGTACCTCATTCCAGACTGAAAGGTTACGGAGAACGTGCTTTCGCAGTGGTAGCACCCACCTTATGGAATAACCGGCCAGAATATATCCGTAGAGCGAAGACACTTGGATCCTTCAAGACATTGATTAAAACTGAACTTTTGGTGAAAGCATTTTAAAAACAATAGACAGCGCAGTGAATGGACTGACCAAATACCAAAGACGACTTCAAATATCACGACATTAATTGATGTGTGAGAGCTTCGTCCGCAAGAATTGGTGAGAGAAGGGATGGTTTACTTCCGCTGTAAACTGTCAACCATGTGTTTTTTTATCGTTTTTCATGGGCATGTTAACATTTTGTTGATCACAATTTCAATCAAAGTCTAATTACTGACTAGCATCAATATATTTTAAATCGTAAGAAATGTATTCGATAAATGAATAAATTATAATAGTTCCTTCTGCTTCATTATCAAAATTAATTAAATATTACAACAAGACTAAAACATCCGAAGCACATGAAGTATGCATCTTCTATGAAAATGTGTGACTTGTCACTGGACATGTGTGGTCATCATACATCATAGACATAGTAATTACACATCATGTCGAATACAAGCAGTGACCTAGCAACACCCATGATTTGAAGTCTATACATGTATTCAATTCAATACATGACAGTTGTCTGAAATGCTGGCAGTGTAAAAGATGTGTGTGAAGGAGTTTTCTGTATCTATTAACGTGGGGAGAGCGAAGTTGTAGTCAGTGACAGTCAGCAGTGGTCAGATCAGTCACACTGCAGTCAAGTTTAAAACAGCTTCACTTTGGCTTCAAAATATAATTGCAAAATATAATTGCATTTGTCATTGTTTTTAATGTGTAATTAAGCATAAACACAAGAAAATACATTATTATAAACAATCAGTTGTTCCAGTAATTTAAATTATGGTGACAAAATAGCCGAAATTACTTGCCTATCGAGTCCATGAAACCTATAGATAGACAGCAGGAAAGGTAGACCGGAAATCAGTTATCCCCTTTCCTGGCTGCGCATGCGCGCAGTAAGTTCACGACGATCTTGCACCCAGTCGACAATCCATTCCTCCTTTATGTTTATGTCCTCTACCAACTTGCCAACTGTTTTCTAAGCTGTGTCAGCTGCAGACAATCACATGATGATGATGGTGATGGTGGGTGGAGATTATGTGGATTACTGGGGTCTGCCATCATCGCCTCAGACACTTCTCAAAAGGGAATCCAGAAAACAACAAATGTTGAGCCTATGATGGCTTAATGTTGGGCAACCTTAAGCCATCATTGGTTCAACGTTTAGTGTTTACTGGTACGTGGGGTATTGTGTCGTAACAAATGTAGACTCGTGGGTGTTGTATATAACTCTTATGATCGGGAGCCTGATTGAGACATTGAGACATAGCGAGTTTTTTTTGCCAAACAGGACGCTTTAAGCCCTATTTTATCATTTTTTAGAAGGACACCAAAATAAAATTGACAGCAATTTGAAAAACTGTTCAAAATAGTAGTAGTTTTATTTATTTTCACTATTGCTTTATTCATAGCCCTCGGCCATATACACATGTAGGTCACTGAAAAGTATTTGTGCCCAGTTTTAATTTTGAATATTTTTTATAACCCTTTTATCAATACGAGCGCCTAAAAAATACAAACATTATCAAATATGTGTCAAGTTTGTAAATCTGTTATTTTTGTTGAGTGCTATTTAGAAGCAAGCTAATTCGCAAAAAGTGTCCCCATTATGTCCCCAGGGGACTGGAAGTTAAAGTTCAAAAAATCTAGGGCTAATTTTTTTTCTAACTACATATTCAGGATATGCGAGTCTTTGTCGCTATTAAACTCTAATTTGTAAAATTCAAATGTTCTGATATCACTGCCACCAATAGGCTATTATAATAAAGTTAACTAATGTTGTGGATATTTACCATTATATTTATTATGAATATTTTATGTGAATCTCATATTGGTGTTATGATTACATGTTTATGAAGGAAAAATATATAAAATGACACTTTGAATGCTAAGACCAATTATTTGCTTACATTGTATATATACTGTGGATATTTAATATTGTATGTAATATAAATATTTAAGATTAGTCTCATATTGATGCATATGTTTAAAAGTTTGATGGAAAACCAAATAATATGTATAATGACACTTTGAATGCCAAGGCTGATTTTTTTAAATAAATCTAACATAATGTATAATAAAGCACTATGCTTAAGACTTGTATGTTGACCAATGTGGCGTTATCCAGATATCCATAAAGATTATAACAATAAGCACAGGATAAATATATTATATTTAATAACTGACTGGAAGAGCAAGGTAAAATTTAATTGTTTTATACTGTTTGAATGCTGGGGCAGATTTTTTTTTGTTAAATACTATAAATATCTGGCTAATATAATGATTAGTAGGGGCTTATACATATTTTATGTTAGCCGCATATTGATGTTTATTTCTTTATGGAGAACAACAGTAAGCTTAATATATATATTAATACACTTTAAATGCTAAGGCTATTTCGTTTTAGTTTAAAATAGGGAACAGTGCTTGAGATTGAATATGTTGTATATTGTGCATTATGGGCGGGAGCCCTGGTGTTGTGGTTAAAGCTGCCTGCTTGGAAAGTCGCTGATCGCGGGTTCGAACCCCACTCAGGCCTCCAAGTTTCAAAGAAAGAAAATATTTCTTCCCCGCTCACTCACAATGATTCAATATTGTGGATAGCCTCCGTGGTCGACAGGTAGGGTGCTCGGCCTCAGACCACCAGGGTTCGAATTTTCAATTCTGTGTCTGGAGGCCAGTGTCATTTCATTTATATCACTTCACTCAGGATGTTCTCCTGACGCAGTTCAGCCTATATATGCACAAAGGTGGCCTAAAACCCTATTCATTTAATTTCATATTGAGGATCATATCATCTGTTATGTATGCCTGTAGGTGTCCTGTGGATTAAGCATGGCGTCATTATGTATTGTTAGTAAGCTGGTTCCGTCTACACTGTGTATAAGTATGGCAGACTGTTAGGCGTAGTCTATTGTAGTCTATTCTAGAATGTTCAGGGGCGTAGCCAGGGTTATGAACATGTACGCACAACGCTAGGGGTACGGATTTACGGAGCTTTTCTGAAACGGGGAGGGAGTGGATTTTCCCTAATTCATGGCTGCCATCTTATGGGGGGGGGGGGACCCCCATACCCGCTGCGCGCAGCTCAGCGGACACGACGGGGGGTCCGGGGGGCCTCCCCAGAGGAAAAATTTGAAAAAAATCGCAAATGGTGGCATCTGGTGGTATTTGCGCTGAACATATTGAATTATAAATTTTGAATTTTTTTAAAATATTTTTGTACAATTTCAAATTGAATACAGCAACAAAATTAAAAAATGAATTATATCAAGTTATAATATAATTTAAACCATTTTACTCAGTGATTATAGATTAAAATTTACTGATTCTTTCCTGTCAAGTAGGCTTACAATTATCCATAGATAAACTTTTTTTTAAAACAGAAATGGCGGATTCAGCATTTGACTGACAGAAGGGCGCGCCAAATTTTTATAAGATTTACAATTGATCAGTAGGTCTGAGGATTAAATAAGTAAGCCAATGGCCTTGCTTTCAAATTCGTCCACTATGTAGGCTACGTAGTGTCTTTGAGAGCACGAATAATAGCTAAGCTGGACATTCTGTGATTGGTCATAGGGGGGGGGGGGGCACTATTCAATCGCCAGGGGGGGGGGTTAGTATTTTTGAAGTAAATATTTTGAGATTGAATTTTCATGAAATAAATAATTGTCTGAAGGACATGTTGTAAATAAACATTTAATGGCCCTCATTTTTTTAACCATACATAATTAGAGGCTAGAGTACGTGGAGGGGTTAAAAGATGAAATAATTATTATTTGTAGGGTCGAGATCTATATCCATGATTTTATTACTATACAAGTTGCCAGGCAGTAGGCCTATACAAAACAGATTACCTTACACATGTATACTATAGCTTACGAAAACGTTATTTGATCATTTATTTAAATGTGTTACCTGGTTACCAGGTTACATGATTCGCTGTGATAGGCATAAATCATCCCAGCAAACATGCGATGTTGAACCAATATTGTTTTAATGTTGGGCCAGTGTCGTAGACGGTACACCAACATTAGAATAACATTGGTTGAAAGCCTGATGCACCAACATTAGAATAACATTGGTTGAATGCCTGCATGGGATTTCACTCTTGTCACCAGTGTGTCTACGTCTGAGAAGTTAGTCAGTGTAGCATGGGATATGCATGCATCTCATTATGCAGCCTACCATTTGTTTAACACAGTGCGGGGCAGGTACGAAAAGAGATCGTTTAGAATTAGCCCCATAACGTTGCTGAAACAGAACTGCCACAGATCATAGTGCCCATTCAAGGGTAAAGTGGAACATTTCTTTGGACGCTCATATCTAAGATTTGCCTGGATTAATCAGGTCAATAAAAGGTTATTTTGTATAGGCCTACATTGTACTCTCAGTTCATTTGTAAAAAACCCAGTAAAATGTTATTGGCATTTTTCCACCTTGGATTGGATATCGATCTCAGTGACTGCCTGGTTGAAAAAAATGATTTACTCGGTAAAACGAATGTAGTAATCCACGGCCCCACATCTTTACGGTGTGGGCTCGTCCACGCCCAGTTTAGCGGCACTCTAGTCATAAATGTCGTGAATTTGTGACTGTCATTGAAAAGAAAAAACATTTAGGCCTATTGCATTTGTATCCTACTTTTCCGGCGGTTTACGCAACACCACATAAAGAATAGAAGTCGTTATGTGGACTGCTAAGTAGCCTACATGTAGGCTAGTCTGCTAACTTGTTGCTTTTTTTTAAAAGGTCATATTTTTTTTTTGTGACTTTGAGTTTTCATTTATTATTTTGACGCTGATCGGTTCGAAGTTTAGAGTAAATTGGTTTATTCCCTAGACAAAATTTAAATAGAGCCAAAGTGAAACCCGATCTGGAGTTCGTAACACATCAATCCGAGTATCCCTACAGATTATAATAAAAAATATAAGATAGATATATTATATTTGTTAAGTGACTAGAAGAACGAGGTGGGGTTAACATTTAGTGGTACATGTATGCACCGAAGCAAGCAAACATGGGTGTATCGATCGATACAAATCACCAAGACAGATGCAAATTTGGTGCTAATAAATGTCAAAACCATTCTACCAACTTTACTAAGCTTCGATCTTTACCCAAAAGTTATAGGCCTACGTGTACCTAGCGGCATATGAGAAACTTAAAATTATTGTAAAAACAAAAATAACGGAAACTGACAGTGGAGTGGGCATATCCACCAAGGAGGGGGTATTATGTCCTTATAATTAATCTTTTTTCACATGGTATTAGTGTGTATGTACGTTATATAGGTCCATTTTTTCTAGACATAATTCAGGCAAGATTTAATTAATATATGAGCCAATGAAATATAATTCTATTTGCTTTGATTATACACATATGATATAAGAAAACTATGTCACCAACAAGTTAATTGAGCAAACAATCTTCGTCAGCTGTATATTGTCATCTTCGTCAGACTGTGCAATATTTGCATGATCGATTTAATTGTCTGGAGATGACACCTGCTGCGTTACAATGTCAACAATGCTGTAGAATTATGTAATCTAGAAACCCCAGTGTTTTTTTTAATCCACTCTCCATGTCAATGGCCCCATTCATGATGTGATGGTAATCAAGTTTTCACATACATTATTAACTTCGACCTCCCGAGTTTCATTAGCCTTTTTGATTATATGTAACCATAAACAGTGCAACAAAATTATGTTAAATGATTATATAGATAGTGTTAAGGATCCCATTCTTCACATAAGCTTGCTAATGTAGCTACATATTGGAAGCATTCTGCAGAACTTTGTATGGTTTAACTTTATCCCATCGTTTAAATGTTGAAACAGCATTGCTACCCGTGAAAGCAGAACCTGCTCAATCAACTTTGCTGGTTTTAAAGCTCACAGGAGAGCAAATGACCAGAACATAACCTGCTCAAGTGAAATACACTGAGCGGTTAACAGCTGCTCAATGTTGTTTGTGTTATTATCAGAACCTGCTCAATCAACTTAACTGGTTTTATTACAAAAAAGCACATTTTGGTAATACAGAAGCTATTGAGTCCCTTTTGATTCTGATGTGTATCCACTCTTTTTAACATATTAAATGTGTACGCATGATGATTCGAGAATCAGTTTCTTTCTGTGTTGTGTAGAGCTATGATTTAGTTCAGATACTGGTATTGATGAAAAATCGGAAGACAACCATGCGGCTTGACCACCCTCTATATGACGAAAGATGCATTAGTATTATAGTACAACTTGAGCTTAAGCAGGCTCATCAGTTGACGTTTATGTTCGTTATTGGACAACCATAGCTTTTTCGGTTATGATCGGAATCTCACTACGTTTCCCCTGTGTTGGACGAAAGTCTTTGATACTCATCTTTATCCGCACATGGCCTACTACCCATTTTATGAGCGGCCATCACATTATCAACTAGTTCATGAGTTGCTTTTACTGATATGATAGACTTGAAGATTTGTTGTGATTCTATTTAACCCCGCGGCCTATTCCCGGACCTGAAGACGAATTGCTTGTCCCATTATAGTTTATTCTACTGTTTTGTTGAAAAAAACAGTGATTTCATGAAATCGTGCAGCACCGGCTGCATCATTTCTGAGAAATGTTTCAGCTCCATGGTGTGTTTGCTCTTAAAGCACTTGACATACATCACCAACATTTTTGGTGGGTTGATTATTGAATGCGTGGTCAAAAATAAATACATTAGCATTTTTCTTTATGAATCCTCATCTTTTTTTAAGCCCATATATTTTTTAGGCGTCGGTGCGGCAGCTGGTTATGATACGTGTCAATTCAACGAAGCTTGTATGCTATACATCATGATGAAGTTTTAAGTAAATTTGTTGAATGAAACAACATGAACACAATTCCATAATCAGTCTTTTTGGAGTTAAATAATATTCCAAATTTAAGAATGAAGCGGTAATCTATTTGTTTGCTAGTTGTATGGTAGGCCTATATCTATATTTTCGCTAATACACTGTTGAATATATTTATTATATATTTAAGAATGAATATATATATCCTTTACTAAAAGTGTTTGTGTGATGCGGTGGGTAAATTAAACTTATATTATCATCTGAATGAAATTATGTTACATGACTAATTTTGTATTTATCGGATCAGGAAATATCAATATTTTGAAATTAAGCGATTTTATACATGCAGCTATTAACCTGATTATAATAGCCTACTTGAGGCCGAAATATCAGAACATTTGAATTTCACCGCAAATTAGAGTTAGCGATAAAGACGCATGTATCCTAAATATGTAGTTATAGAGCAAAATTAGCCCTAGATTTTTTTTAACTTTAAATTCCAGTCCCCGGGAGACATAATGGGGACACTTTTTGCGAATTAGCTTACTTCTAATAGCACTCAACAAAAATGACAGATTTCCAAACTTGACAGATTGTTTTTTTCAGGCGCCCGTATTGATAAAAGGGTTGAAAAAAATATTCAAAATGAAATCTGGGCACGAATATTTCTCAGTGACCTACATGTGTATATGGCCGAGGGCACTGAATAAAACAATAGTGAAAATAAATAAAACTACTACTGTATTTTGAACAATTTTTCGAATTGCTGTCAATTTCATTTTGGTAACTTTCTAAAATGGTAAAATAGGCCCTAGGGCTTCAAGCGTCCTGTTTGGCAAAATAAGAACCAAAACCAATGCCCTGGTGCAGTGGTTTAAGCTGCCTGCTTGGAAAGTCGGAGATCACGGGCTCGAACCCCACTCTGGCGTCCAAGTTTCAATAAAAGAATTTTTTCCCCCGCTCACTCGTATTGCGAGTGGGACCTCTGTGGCCGGGAGCGACCATTCTCGGGCTCAGACGGCCAGGGATCGAATTTCGAATCCTGTGTCTGTAGAGCAGTGTCATCTCATCCATCTCACCGTCCTCAGGGGGTTCTCATGGCCCAGTTTAGCCTATATATGCACAAGAGAGACCGTGATCTGTTTGTTAATGTTGTCACCAGTCACACCAGACATCGTGTGATCGCCACCCGCTCTCATAATCAGGTTCGAAGTAACACAATGCTTATCACTCGCCCATGCTTAATTAATCAGTGTATAACCCCATGAACAAGGGCAGCGTGTTGGACCTCTAAATTAGAATCCTGTATCTGGAGGGTAGTGTCATCTGATTCACCTCACCATCCTCGATAGGTTGAGGTTCTTATCCTCCAGTTCAGCCTGTATGCTTAAGAGTGACCGTAAGCTTCATCCATATGTTCTGAACGGATAACAAAGAGAATAATCTAGATTCCGTGTAGCGAATATATAGTTAGATATATTTGTTTATGTGCACAAAGGTGGCCTAAAACCCCATTCGTTTAATTTTATTTCTTATATAAACGAAGCCTATGTTATATTTTTAACAGCTGGGGGTTTTGAGAGGACGGGGGCCCTAGGGTAGTGGGTAGCACCGCTGACTTTCACGCCAGAGTTCGGGGTTCGGTTCCCGGTCTCGGCGGTTTGAAAGAAACAAAACATGTTTCTTCCCCGTGTGAAAGTCAGTATTGTGAGGAGCCCCCGTGACCGGGAGGTTACGTGCTCGGCCTCAGACCGCCAGGGCTCGAATTTCAAATCCTGTGTCTGGAGGACAGTGTCATCTCAATCATCTCACCATCCTCAAGAGGTTCTCCTGGCCCAGCTTAGCCTATATGTGCACAAAGGTGGCCTAAAGCCCGATTCATTTCATTTTTTGGGGGGTTTTGAGAATATTTAATTAACAAAAAACGTGGTATTAAATTAGATGGGTAGATGGTTGGATTAGTGCATCTATGTTTAACATCTTAACAGAATCAAACATACATAACTTTGTATCATTATCTACGTAATAAAACGTGATATAACTGTCGAATTGGTCTACCGATAACCAACTATCAAAACGGTATTCTGTATATCTACATCAGTAAGTAGATTCACATGTACCATGATATTGTTCTACATGAACTTTATGTATTTGTAGCGAAAGTATCAAGTTATTCTAAGTAATTTCAAAAGTGACTATTAAACTCAGTATAGGTCTATTAAGATATTAGGTTTTGCACTTTACTTCAATTTAGACAGATACTGGACCCTGATGGGAATCATGTATCAAGAGCACCACGAAGGGCCGGACCTTGGAACACGCGCATATCTTATATACAAATTTATTTAAAAAAAAACATAAAACACACCATAATAAGAAAGTTTTGAGCTCTTTCAGCTGAGACATACAACTTAGTTATGTTATCTAATCAGGTGATTTCCTCTGAGCTGTTCAGATGAGACCACTAAGTTTATGAAAATGAGGATAAATGTCAGGAAGTCAGGCGGGTTCTAAATCACACTGATCCTCTTATTAGTCAGCCAGCCAAGGGCTGCTAAAGTGATGAAAACATGACTAGATGGTATTTCTTTCTTACAAGCAATCTGACACATCAGGCATGTCCAGTATGGTCCTGGGGACCCCGTCTGGCCGGATAACTCTCACTGCGCTTGAAAGCATATTATGACGTCATTCAAAATGGCCGCCAAAGATACAGTAGGAAAGTCTAAATTGTGTATAGTTTTGCCGATACTTGACCGGATTTCACAATTTTTTTTTATATTTTATACATTTTAGAGGTCACAGATTCCGATATTGCAAAGAAAATTAACAAGAAGCCACTGTAAATTTGTCAAAATACCATAATATATATTATTTTTCATTAATTTTCTAATGCATTGAGCCATTAAACGAGAAGACCTGTATCTATAGCTGAAGATTTATTTACAATGGATTGCGGTGAAGCATCAGGTTAATATGGTCTATGTATATGAATATGAGCACACAAGGTCCTATTATGTTGGTATAATGATTCATTAGATTATCACTCATTCAACAGTGCGGATGCAGACGGTCATGCAGACCACACACTGATATGTGAAGGAGTACACTGCGCGTGGCCCTACACGAAATCAACATGGTCAAACCAGCTGGTCAGAACCATTAGTGTGATATGTTAGTCACATTGAGAGTGGAGAAACAATGATATTTCTCTGATAGACCCAAGTAGGATTAGCTGGTTTCGAACATGACTAGCGTGGCAGTCAGGCGCTCTACCAATGCGTCACGCCCCATCTCTTGCGCACTGAAACCCACCGATCACGGAACATCAGATGTTTACAACTCTGACATAACGGGCTGACGAATAACATACAGTGAATTTTATAGGTGGGATAATCTGTACTTGGCAGTGTCTGTGAGGGAGCGAGCAGTCCCATGGCGTGCTAGTGTTCTGTTATCAAAAACATAGTCAGTAATTCATAATAGTCCAATGTCTGACTGAATAATGTTCCACCATTATTGCATATTTTGTTTAGTATAATTATACTAGTGATTCAACTTTCCTTGTAAAAAATGTGCTTTTCTGCATTAACTCTACTAGATTTAATAAGTGATGTGTACAAGCATCCTCAACATTAACGTCCAACACCATCAACATGATCAAGCAGCAGAGGGCTCTGTTTGAAGATAGTTCAGGCTGATTGCTTTCCAAATCTTTTGGAAAAGGATGTGCTGTCACAATCTGCCAGTACATGAAATTAGCACACCAAGAAGACTATTTCTCTTACCTTGCACTGGTCTGTCTGGAATATCATGAAACCTAATATCATGACTGTATCCACATTCAGGAAATATTTCCCTAAAAGTCTGTACAAAACTTCTGTACAAGACAAAGCAATTATTGGTAACTCAACATAACTCACAGAATGTACTCTTGTGGATCTTTCATAAACAACAAGTTGATTTATCCATACTCCGTACCAGTGCATGTCCATCGATGAAGATACAGACAGTGACACAGGGTCAGGAACATTTTGGACGTGGTCAATATCTTAGTGACAATAAACGTTGCTTTGGATGGCGAGTTCATGATCACCCCACTTTTAGCTAATGACAAAGCACACACACAAGTTCATGTGTAAGTATCGCTGATATATATCATTCAGCTTTGAGACTAATGTTCTCTTATCATTAAGATCTTTGATACACTTTTTTTTGCTTGAACAAAAGTTGTGCACTAAATCTATATCAATACGTGTAGCAATACATGTACGTTTATCAAGTCTTTTATTGCATGAGCTATAATCACAAGTTGTTAGATAAGTGAAGTACACATTTCGCGTGTTGGTAAGGGAGCCAAACATACTATAGCACTACAAGAGTAGTGTTTTGAAAATACACTCATTTATACACATGTAGATACTCACTAGGATGACGTTTATATGGTATGTATGTATGTAGAGCCATGCAAGTATCTTTAATCATGTGTCCAGATTTCAATAAGCATTACTACCAGCATAGAGTAAATAATGCTGCCAGTTAGGATACAGACTGATGTAAGCTCGATCATGTTAGTTATGACAAATCACATAGTTTGGGTGGGCTCCTAATCAATGGATTGTTCATTGAACGTTATTGAAGGTATAATATAGTGGTTGAAACCAATATGACACTACAATGCTGTATTGGTTAGCCTATTATGCAATCTCAGGACTTTGTAGTCAGACTTGTCATGGATGCTTGCTTGTGTTGCTTTGGTAAACATACTGAATTGAACACGAATGTTATCGTTCCATGTGTTATTTGATAACTCTCACAAATTACATAGAAGTCACATATCACAGCAATAACACTGTAATACTTTTCGAGAAGAGGCCACTACAAGTCTGCAACTCGATCTTTGGCTTTGTCATAAGCAGGCTGGTCATCAAAGATTAGTTTATTTTGACCAAGCAATTCATGATTGCTGTATTGTACAAGTCACTACATTTAATAAGAGCACTATTTCCATAGTTGTTTTCAACGCAACTGCATCCCTCACTGAAAGCTGAGCATGATGGGATCAAATACACACCATATTGCCTAACCACAAAATGTAATCGAGATGCAAACATGATGCAACGAAGATGATTATTTATTTACATCGGCCTTCAAACACCATTTCTCTTCGAGACAAAAAGGCGGCTGTGGATCAAAACTGAGATACTGATTTCTGATTTCGACCATGCCGGATGTTTTTCTTCGTGGCTGTGCATTACAGCGATATCAACGTTTTAAAAAACATGGAGTGTGTAGTATTCCTTAAAATGATATCCACCATTTCTTCTGTCCATATATTGACATAATAATCATATTGCGATAATGCGCACAAGGCGACGTAAAGCAATATTCACCCACGCATAATGAGTTATTCCTCTGAGAACAAAGTTTTCTCCTGCCAATAGCAAGTTTGTGGATTTGTTATTGGACAATGGGACATCAGTCTGTGATGGAACTGACCCACGCTGATGCCGTATAACTCAGACTCCCGGATGATCAGGAACAATTGTAGTTGGTAGGTAGGTCTATAGAACGATGCTGCTGCAGTGCCCATACCGATGAAGGCTAATCTTCTAACTAGAATCTACTTATCTCACTCATTTTTATGCCAATGATCTGATATGAAGCATCGCAACAGACTAAGATCGTGTATTCTGCTGAATTGGCTAACCCAAGATCTACTTGTTTTGGTACAAATGCATTAATTATATATGTTCTGAATACAAGGTATCGAACGATACAGAGTGTGAGCTTCAGTATCACGTACTTTTACATGTTATCGTCATCAATGTAATCTTATATAACATCAACACATATATAACGCTCATTGGAATCACTTTTGTCGTGTAAATATCATCTAATCAATTCACCCACCATATTCACCTGTAGAGGTGTATGAACTCTTGGGTACCGGTAATCTATAAATATGCTTTAAAGAAATGAGCACACACCCGTCAGTCGAGTGAAGGGATGACTTATCTGTATCCACACAAGCTCGTGACCACTTTAAAGAGTTCAGCAACAGCTCTATAATTATGGATCTCTGAAATCTCTGCAATACTTGTATTCATTTTTATCAAATTTGCACTCATCTGATTACTTCTCCAATACGACTGTGTAAGAAAGAAAACCTTTCGATCGCTGACATGTTGAAGCTGCCCCACGTGTACTATCAAAGAGATCTGCTCACATGCCACTAAAATATCAGCATTAATTTAAAATCCTATACACAGCAAAGAGCGAATACCTACCTTCGTGCCTCAGAGGAGGCTTTTGGAGGCCATGTATTGTTTATGCGTTCGTTTATGTCAATTACTCCGGTGGGTAAAAACCCTACCACTAAATCTTATTTTTGGCGCCGCATACCGATTGATGTCCGTGTCAAAGCAGCACATGACTCACAATGCCCAAACAGTTTTCTAATTTGTTCAGGTATATTACTTGCTATTTTTTTCAATTTAATCTGGGAGTTTAAGACGTCAACATTACTGATTATAGGTGACTGGTGTCTTTTATTATATTAAATATTATGGTAATACTTGCATAACATGATGTAATATGCTACAAAGTATCCATAAAGTCGTATTAAAATCATAATTAAATATATTACTGACCATGAAAACATGGCTAAAACATGATAATGGTAACAACAGCGTGAATATTTGATGAAATGTAGCGAAAAGCTAGATTTTCACTGATAAATGCTTGTTATCTTTGCAATAACTAGTAATAAAATAGCTGCAAATGATTAAATCGCTTTAAATAAACACAATGAATTGCCTTCGGATAGATTACCACCTTGAAAATGTAGATATACAAGTGTTATTGACGATAGGGGTTCGGGATATATGGAATAATAGTACATTTCATAGTGAATTTGGCGGCCATTTTGTTTTTCAGTTTCAAACACTTTCCAGGGCTGTAAAAAATTGTTATCCGCCCTAGCGCTCATCTCTGGTATCTATAGAACATATCTGGATAGATATATTGCTTGTAACAAAGATTTGCACCATGGTGACACGATAGCCTTCGATGGCTGGCTGACTATATGCACAGTGTTCGTATACGAGGTTCTGCACTTCACCATTTAAGCAGACACGTTACGCCTTTGACCAGTCTAGATATTTAAATCCGACGCGAACAATGTGTGAGGGCACCAGGAATGGTCTGACCTTGGAACCCATGTCCTGTATATCACTGACTGGATTATCTCACATCAACCACCACAAGGGAAGACCAACAACTCATTTACGCAAGAGTGAGCCATTATGGAGCGGTGCAATGGGTTCGAATCCCCCCGGAGACGAGCTGGTTCCAGACGAAAAAATAGCCCTGTTTCTCACGGGAGTGGGCGATAGCGCATGACGCCGAGTTTCACTGCTGTGATTAACGTGACAGTAAATTAGATCTCATTCTCAAGTCACAATGCTGCTGTACATTATGCTATCTGGGGCGCCATTTTTCTCCGGCATTAACTGTTGTTTTACGACTTGAAGCAATAAATCAATGAAGATACATGTACAAGGTAGGCTGTGATGAACTTCGCGTTATATCATTGCTGTATATCGCGTTATCAGGTGTGTTGTTTCTCAGCAAATACAAAACATTTGTATTAACATTTTTCCAATGTTGATTTAACGTCTAGACGTTGGGACGACGTTGTACAAATGTTATGCAAAGTGTTTGTGCTTGCTGGGCTATCTATTGTAGACTATCTATTGTAGACTATACCGCGCAAAAAACGTAGTCTTTAGCTGCTTTTTTTAACTCCTTGACGCAATAACAAACTTAAAATGAATAAAATAGAAACTAAACTGTGATAAACATGATATCAAATCACTGGTCACTCTAAATGTCACAAGACTGATGTACGTTTTCTGGGGTGCTAATTTTATGTTGCAGATACTCTGGGAAAACCTTGTCCTTAACTACTGGTCTACTCCTTGGCGCTTAGTTAGTCATTTGAGACATAACAGTCTTGCTGTAGCAATTCACATTTTATTTATTTATTTATCAAACTTTATATACACAAATATATACAATAATCGTACAAATATGCCATGATAAGTAAAGTTGTGTACATCAGGATGTCGAATACAGGTGACCAGCACCCTAACTAAGTTTGACATCCAGGATAAAATTCCTATACATGGTAATTCCACTTAAAAGTAAAATTAAATAAAAATATACTATACATAATTTTTGTTTCCCGCGCTAAAACCAGAGATAAAATAACTTCACTTAGCATAAAAGTAGCAAAAAATCATCTGGAAAGGGTTGAAACTATGTGGTATTAAATAGAGCCATTGACACGTACATAACGTTAGTCTGTTTAGACTAAAAGTACTTTGATTAGTCTAAATTGCATCAGCTGACGTCAGCTTGCATAGCCCTCGCTCAGCCGAAAAAAACATCTTTGCTATACTATTCTGAGTTGGACTGGTGGCTCTCGCCTGCCAAGCACCTGAGTATCGACACATGAGAAGCCTCCGTCATTCTTAGGAAGTATAGCGAAAAGCTTTCTCCCATCAACTTAGCAGTAAAGGTTGCAGTAGTATCGATGATATGCTATGCTTATTGAATGTTGGTATTATTTCATGTTGGGTCATTTCATGTTGAATATGATAATCCAAATATCACGCACACGCCTGATATCCACAAGTACTTATCCAAGAGCAAACATTATCACAGTTAAAACTGTTTTGAAACTTTAAATAATAAAAGCTATTCGGTTTACGTACAAAGTCGTCCAATGATTGTTCTTGACGCAGATTCGCTGGTAATCTATTCCAAATACTGACCACTCGGTTTGATTAAAAACTTTTAAACGTCTTAGTTCTGACTTGCCTCAGATAAAAGAGTGATCCGTTCTGACTTGACCGAAGTTTATTGTCAGGTTTGTAGTCACTCAATAGAGATGCGACAATATCAGAAAAATCTGACTCAAATAATGATATAAAAAGCAGTTTGATGTCTATCATCTCCCTGCGGAAAGACAATGGTAAGATATTTAAATATTCACAGCGCTCCTTGTAATTAATTGTTGGATAATGAAGTGCACATATAGTAAAATTCCGTTGAATTATTTCAATGGACTCCATTTGAATTTGTGTAAAGGGTGACCATACTGGGGTAGAATATTCTATAATAGACTGTATTATGGCGTAATAAAGATTGATGGATACAGAGGCTGGAGCCCTATAAAACCTAGCGAGCGTCTAATCATACCATAGACTTTGTTACATTTGTTACATTTGTTGAGATATGGTTATTAAAAGCAAGACTCTTATCAACTGTGACCCCCAGGTTGTTCCATTTAGATGGTAGTTAACTACAATAGGTTTCATGTTTCTTGTAATTGAAACCACCTAAAATTTAATTACATTAAAATTTAATTCCCAGACCTGACATCATTTATAAAGACTATTTAAATCGTGCTGCAGTCGCTCACAATCATCTACATTATTAATTTTCCAGAAGCATTTCGCATCATCGGCGAATAAGGACGGTATTGAATGTTCAGCGCAGTCTGGCATGTCATTTGTAAAAAATAGAAATAATAATGGACCAAGTATGTATGTAACTGGCACATCCAGTACCACTCGCTGAGACCTGTCTTTCAAATAATCGCCAATCCACAGAAGTAATTTACCAGAAAAAAAACAAGCTTGTGTAATTTGTGAATTAATATATTGTGATCAAATGAATAAAATGCTTTTGAAAAATCTAAAAATATCACTTCGGTTTGTTTACCTTCAGTAAGGTGTTTCCCAATTTTGTCATAGGCAGAGCACAATTGTGTAGTACAAGTTTTCCATCCATAAATGCATGTTGATCTGTATTAATTATTGCTTCAACAACTTTAAATACATTATGGTAAATATATCTCTCCATAACCTTAGATACTATACAGAGAAGTGAAATTGTTCTGTAATTTGATACCGGTGATTTGTCACCTTTTTTGTGACATCTCAAAGTGAGCACAAATGAGTCTAAATAAAAAAAAAAAAAAAACACATTTTGAACAAGACTGGTTAATCATTTAAACGCTTAGCACGAGTATAGTCGTTTTAAATTTGCTTTATCAGCTGAATAATACACTGTAATTGAGAACGAAATGTGTGCTTAAACGAATATTTATTTTCAAATCAAACAAATATGAGTAATTTTCACCCAGTTAAAATTGTGGGTCGCGGTAGCTAGACACAACTCATAGCTATATATTCGCCTTTTTAAAATTCAATATCACACTCGAAGCTATAATAGGGCCTATCACAGCGTTATTGAGGGCTGGATGGGTTTTGAAGAACATTAAATTGACAAACTTTTACATCTAGAAAATATTCAAAAATGAATTATAATTTGAATATATTTCTTTCATGAAATAATTTTATCTGCTAGTCTAGCTGACTGATTTAATCCTATGATTGATCGAAATTTTAATTTTAAATTTGTTTTCTAAATATATATACTCAAAAAAAAGCATCGTCTTCAATGAATATTTAAATATTATTTTTTTAGTATATTCTAGTTCAGCACCATTTACAATTAATAATTCTCCTGTGTAAATCTATAAAAAAATCACTCGCTAAGGGACGATAATAGGTGAGCTAAATTTCCACTACCAAAATCATTCAGCTAAAAATATCCCATTCTTTAAAAATGTCTAAAATTGCAACTAGAAGTCATTTACAACAGGGTATATAACAGGGGAGTGATAAAAATATTCCTACAATTTCAGACTGTTACGCGAATATATAGCTTTAAAATAAAATAAAATATTATGAGATAACATAAGAAAAAGGTTAAGACCTTCGACTCTCTTTGTGAAAGTTGCAGAACAGAACAAGCACACATATCGTTAAATGTTGATCCAATGTTGACATAATGCTGGACCACCGTCTGCGACACTGCCTCAACATGATATCAACATGTTGGTTGTGGAGTATTTATAATGAATCTATAGGATGAGCCACGCGGGATATGTCCGTCATGTAGCAAGCGCTGAAATATCTCCACTTGGTGGCAATAAATTCGGTATCTTATCCCTAAGCACAAACCATTATTATAGTTCGGAAAGTGATCAAATCAAGATATAACCGTTTGGTATAAAAAAAACATTTCTGAATGAGAGTTATCTCGTCCCTCCATATAGCGATGCCACCGATAACAAATTTATTGTATGAATATTAACTTTTATTTTCGCCTATGGCGGAAAATGCATATAAAATGGGGCCTTTATTACAAATTTTGTATAATTTTTTTTTTTTATTCAACTGACACTATGTTAATATTACTACTCACTTTGACTATTAATTAACCCACATAGGCTTATGACTGACATTTTTTTTGTGAAAACTAGATGCTGATATTAAAATTAACACGATGTTCTTAAATTAATATTGCAACTTATTCTGACTATTAATCACCGCTATGTAAATTATGTTTGATGTTGGACCACCGTCTGACACACTTAATATAAAATAGCGATCTGTATTATAAAATATTTAATTCACAATAGGCAAAACAATCTACTTTATTTTATGGGATTGAACTATATTTTTGACGTTTAAAACACACCACTATATTATTCTCTTTGTCCGACCCCTACATTCTAAGCCAGGAATGTAGAGATTTTGTTGATTAAGTACAGACTAATTAACAGGGTAGGCCTATGGTGTTATAAATCAGTCAGGTGTTACCGAGCTGTTAATTATGAGGGATCCTCATTATAGGCTGATGTGTTTTAAATCAGATAAAACCATCGGAGCTCTACATTCTTAGCTGTAGAAAAGGCCGCGGTCTGCGGCCTCGGACTTCTCCACAGCTAAGCACGTAGGACTCCTCGGGCTTTATCCTATATGCAAACAAGATCAGTTGACCATGTCCTGCTTTATGTTATTATTGCCCTACGTTTTAGACGACTGACCGACATTCATGTTTACTATGGACACAGGGCAGAACGGCGTAATACAACACAACAAGGGAATGATAGAGAGCGTTAGTTTAATCATCATCAATTCGCTCCACATGGTCTTGTTCATTTCCCAGAATTTCTTGCCATTTATGTCCTGCATGGGTTGCGCGGTCAGTCATTCACAACAATGCCTCCTCTTTTATGATACATCCTTTCCGGTGCCATCCTTTGTAAGGCGATCGCTGCCACATGACCTCTTTCCAAAAAAGAATAATACCAGTGACAGGTCTAGTCTGCAGAGGCAAGCAGCAGCTAACTGGTTACATAGTCTGGGAGCCAAGTTTCAAAAAGCTGCTAGTTTTTGAGCTCGCTTGACCCAAAAAGTGGCAAAGGTCTGATAAGTGCATATGACAGGAAAATATCCCTGGAACATTAATAGGGTGGGTGTAGAAGTTGATCGTGGCAGCAAAGTTTTTAAAATGAGGGATGTTCAAGGGTACCCTCGAGCCTCAAAGACTGTACATTTTCAACCCCAGGCTATTAAAAACCCAAACCAAGATTGTTATAAACAATTTCTAAATCACTGTCGTCCATATTTCTCTTTTATTAAAGATTAGATGACAAATTATTAGAGTTTCAATTTTTTTCCCCAAAACATAAATCTACCTTTAGAGCGCTGGATGTCAATATTAAAAAAATAATTAACACAGTTCGTATAATGTAATTTTGCCGTTTCCTGCACATTTCTATGATTATATGTATGCTAATGCCTGTTGACTTTATTTGGTACATCTGCCATCTGAAAACACTATAGCAAATTAGAAAAAATCTACCTTGTTGTGTGATTGACTTATGAGGTCAAAAGAGCGGATGGGGTATTCTCCCTAGTTACATTTTTTCGACCCCTGTAATAACATAATCATCATTATTATGTTTATAAACAATTTTAATACCACTGTGGCCACATTTTGTCATTGGGTATATTCAGGGTTAAACAGATGTGAGGTTTAGAGTTTGTCCATCAGCCATGTAACTTCATTTCTCAGAAATTTGTTGTCTTCACATAATCCTTTTTTCTCAGACAATGCAAAGACACATTGATAAACCACCTTCTGATATCACCAATATCACCCCCGAGATTCTGTAATGCCTGGAATCGTTCACCATCTTGGATTAGTTTCTGAGGTGGCATCAAGCAGCATGTGTGGAGGAGGACGTATCAAGGTAAAACTAAGTGCAGCATAGTGCCAGTTCCTGAATATGTCATGTCATAACTAAAATCAACTGCAGCATATATTCCAGAAGCATATATATAGATATATACATTGCAATGGTTCACTAAATGTTTGACTCCTAAATGCAAGTCTTTTATCATGTTTATGCTGAATCATATTTGCAGAACGTCCTGTTCTATTCACTTGGATAATTGACACCATACAACACCAGCATTGCCGTTATCCAGAGACACTGCTAATTAGCCCAGTGATTTAAAATGAAATAAATGTGGATCGAGTGTAGAATACCACTCAGCCAACGATATCAGTACTACTACTACTATCTGCATTATGCCTCTTCTCATTTAAATATGTTTTACTGGTGTATACCTTCAATTCAAAATGATGACATCAGACATTACTTTTTTCAAACGTTTTTCTCAATATCTGGGTTTAATCTTTGCTAATAACTACTGCCTTCGTTATTTTATCATGAGCAACGTCTTAAAACTCTAAACATTAGGAAAAGTCAGTGATTGTTCCTTGCTGTTTGCTGCTGGTGGGGAAGGACTTCTAGAATGTAACTGACTTCTCACTGGTGTTCGCCATTATGTGCGCATAGTATCATATATTTTCTATATGCTAGCAAGTACATATACGTGTAACAGTACTATACCAACAATATACATCTCTCATTAAATATATATTTGGCTAGTATCAGCAAATTTTATCATGTACTATTCTAGTATGAATATATTTATTCTTAAAGTAACAAAAAAATATCTGAAATATTACACAACATTTTAGGTTATCAATTGTTTGGTTTTGTGCGTTGTAGATAATTATATATTATTTATGATTATGTATTTATCATTTAATATTCCAAGGCACATATAAGAATTAAGTAATATGACCATGACAAAGGCGACATAAACTCATTTGAGGTGAATGTTATAGATGTCCTAAAACACTTTAGACCCTGCCTTCCCTTTACAGGCATATTACCCATATTACCTAACTTTCGACCATTGGCAACACGTCACCATATGTTATGGGCCTCAATGAGCTTCGTAATGCACATTCTAACCAAATAATCTAGATTCATTGCTCAACTATCAGTGGGACATATCTATATCTGCTAGCATTGACACCCGTTTTAATAACTGAAATATTGCTAACAATCGAAGTATACCAGCCTGTGGTCCCACACAATCCACAACACTTTACTGACTGTGACCATGGTGACGTAAGACAGATTTGTATGCCACCTGGTGGTGAATAATGTCTTTAAAACACGTTCGACCAGTGCTCTAGCTTTGTTAAGTTCTTTTAAAATATCGCGTTTTAGCGATCTAAGGGCGGGTTTAAAACAATAAAAAGTTTACATGTGTTTCGTCCTGAATGTATTCAATGACGAAATGCGGGAAGAGTGGTAATAAAACTGTTTATAACTATACAAATGAGTACCCCATTCGGACCTGTGACCTTATAAATCCCTCATGCAACAAGATAAGGTCTTTCTAACTGACAATGATGGAACCAGATGACAGATATACAAAATGAAGTCGACAGACATTAGCATGCCCATAGTCATACATATGCAGAGCAAACGAAAGAGTTACATTCTACGAAATTTGTGATTTTTTTTATTGGTAATTATGACTTTCAGCGATCCAAGGGTGGGTTCATATTTTCCGAAAAATATCATCACATCATCTATGTTTCATCCGGAATGTATCCAATAACAATAAGTGACAAGATTGGTATTACAGCTGTTTATAACTATAAAAATAAAGATTCTGTTTTTACACGGGGTCGACAAAATGTAACTAGTAAGAGTACCCCATCCGGACCTCTGACCTCATAAGTCCTTCATGCAACAAGATAGGGTTTTTTCTAACTTGATATGGTGGAAACAGATGCCAGATATACAAAATGAAGATAACAGACATTAGCATTCTCATAAACATACACATACACATACAAATGAAAGAGTTACATTCTACGAAATTTGTGATTTTTTTATTGGAAATATTGACTTTCAGCGCTCTAGGGGTGGGTTCATTTTTTTAAAAATATCACAACTTCACATATGTTTCGTCGGGAATGTATCTAAAGACAAAATGTGGCAAAAATTGTAATAAAACTGTTTATAGCTATAAAAATAAAGATTATGTTATTAGACGAGATCGACAAAATGTAACTAGTGAGAGTACCCCATCCGGTCCTTAATGCGAAAAGATACTGTTTTTCTAACTTGATACGGTGGAACCAGATGACAGATATACAAAATAAAGACAACAGATATTAGCGTGTTCATAATTATACACATGCAGAGTAAAAGAAAGAGTTATATTCTACCAACTTTGTGATTTTTTTTAGTATTGACTTTCAGCGCTCTAAGGGTGGGCTCACGTTTTCCGGAAAGTATCATAGCTTCACCTATGTTTCGTCCGAAATGTATTTAATGACAAAATGTGGCAAGAGTGGTATTAAAGTTGTTTATAACTAAAAAAATAAGCATATCTTTACATGCTTATAACCATGCAAATTTACAGGAAACGGAAAAGTTATATCTTGAGAACACAGCTACCTTTAATTTGGAATATTAACTTTCAGCGCGTGAAGAGTGGGTTTAATTTTTCTGAAATATTTCAAAACTTTAGTAATATGTCATTCTGTATGTAACAAAAGAGAAATAGGATTTATAATGATTTGAAGATTGTTTAGAACCTTTGAGTTTTGAATTTTGAATTACCTGGTGTTTTAAAAAAATGCAGTATTTAGGCTCGAGGGTACCCTTGAACATCCCTCTTTCCAGGGACTTTGCTGCCACAGTAAAGTTCTACACTAATGATGTCCTAGGGATATTTTCCTGTCATAATAACAACTCAGACCTTTGCCACTTTTTGGGTCAACCGAAATGACACATTACAGGACTTGGCTCCCAGACTAACATTCCAGGGCCGCCCGTATTCTCGTGCAAGTTACGATATATCATAGGCTTCTTACTGGTCGATACTGGTCGGCGGCGATACAGTGATGTAATGTATATGGTACAAAGTCACACAGCCATAACTGATTACTTTACAAAAAAACAGTCACTGCTGACAAAGCCTTAGCATAAAAAAGTCGGTGATCATGGCTGCAGTACAAAGGCAAATAGCATTGACCTGCAATTTTTTTAAACAGTTACCATTGTTTACTGTTGCAGAGAAAAGACAGATAATTTTCATCCACTTGACATGTGGGTCGCATCACCCATACAGACCTTTGAGTGGTAAAATATTCAACTAGATACCTTGTAGGGCAGAGGATTAAAGATTAAATGCAAAGGGAATTAAACAAAAGTGAATACTCAGCCTTAATTTATAGAGTAACAAGCAATTTTTAAATAGATTTTGTTTGATTACTGTTTGAATTTTGAAAAAGGGCCGAGCAATCGCTCACACAAAATGATGATGTAGGCCTACATTCCGGGTTATCACCGCTCAAATGATTGTCTGACGTAAACATGAACACATCACACTGTTCACATCAACATGATTATAATATGACGTACTGTACAGTCATGTTCACGAAGACAGCCGATGATACCATGCAAATATTACTGCTACAATAATGCAATTAAAGGGGAATAGAAATTGGTCATGTTGTTCCTGCACATAATGAAAAAATAATATATACAGTATTAACCCTTTAACTGCCAAATTATTCAATTTAAATTTTTCCCCACTTGAAGCTGTGTCTCGCTGACGCGATCAACAACTTCAAGTGAGTGAAAATTCTTCAGATTTGACAAAATGGAGGTCACCTATTTACAAATCGTGCTGGTTGATGTCACTTTTTTTCTTTACCATATTTACTTAATGTGCTAATAAAAAATGAAAACCCGAATATATGCGGCACCGGTGGTTATAGGGTAAACATGTTTTCTATCTAGGTTTACTTATTGTGGACAATTTAATAATATCGTGTGAAATAATGTTGAAAGCCTTGACTGTTCAAGATAATCATATGCTCTAAGTCTTTTTTTTGTTTTAAGTAGGGACGTACGTAGGGTTACAATAATCAATGTGTGTTTCAAAAGCCCTGATGTTCGTTTCCGGAAGGTAGACTGTTATCTTGAAATATTAGTTTCAAAGTCCACCCGGTTACCGTTGACATCACATTTAATCTCAGGGAGACATTCTTAGATCAAATTGATGATCTTAAAACAGCTGCCTCTCTTGGAAAGTCGTTTATCACGTACGTAGAGGCTCTCTTCCACCAGGGCATCAATCTACTTATACCCGGCCAAATGATCTGTTCACTACACGAGCTGCTACCACTCTTCTTGGGTCAGCGCTGGACCGTCGTCACCAACGACGGCCCAGCATTGAACCGACATAGAGTCAAAGTGCTGTGTTCGCAGTGTCGTATTGAACACTTTTTCACTATCTATTCATCATATTTTGCGTTGGCCCAGTGATAGATTCTTGTCACAAATGCATGGCCCATCTGTATGAGAAATGAGATGTAAAACTAATTTTGTGCCTTAAATTATTGTTATTCTGACACGATTTGAAGTGCCATGCATGTCTGGCACATTGTAACCACCAGTGTAGAACCGTATAATGTAACCAGACGTAAAATGTAACCGGTCACATTTTACGGCGCCGTATAATGTAACCGGTTACATTTTACGGGGATTGGTTACGGTCACAGCGTTAACGTATAATGTAGTCAGGGGAAAAAGGTACCATACGATCATATAATGTAACCAGTACCGTATAATGTAACCGGAATAGCTGTCCAAAACGTATATGTTTTGGATATTCTACTCCGGGATGTTTAATTATAATTAGTATTTTTAAATTTAACTGATTGAGTGGTTATGTCTTCAAGCGGCGTCTGTTCGTTCCTTTTCCCTTACACGCTCGTGCTTCCACTCATTTGTTCGTCCGTCCGTTCGTCCATCCTTCCATAATGAAGCGACGGACTTGGATATTTAAATTGTTATCAATATTCCCATGTTCCGTTACATTAATAAATAAGCAAATGCCGGGTTAATGTAACGTAGAAAAAATAATTTGGCTTAATGTTTCATGTTAACTGGGAGGGTCCAGTATTGGAGCGTAGGTTCCCACGAAAAAGAAAGTCAGCCTTTAAACTAAACAAAACTAATTACGTCTCCTTTTTTCTGAGCGTTAAAAAATTTCATTGTACCAATCAATACATAATAATTTAAATATCATTTTAAATGTTTGAACTTCCCATTTTTGCAAAGAAAAAGGCACTGATATATATTACAGGGAAGCGATCATGATTGCCTCTCAGATTTGCAAAGCAGTACGATGCTCTTGTGACGAATAACCTTTGTGCACATGTAGGCTAATTGGGCCAGGAGAATCTCATGAGGATGGAGAGATGAATGAGATGCCACTGTCCTCTAGACACATGATTCGAAAATCGAGCCCTGGTGGGCTGAGGCCGGGCACGCTACCTCTCGGTCACGGAGGCTCCCCACAATATTTAATCTTTACGAGTGAGCAGAGAAAAAACTTTCTTTTTTTTTCAACATTAAAGGCAAGAGTTCGAAGAACCCGCGATGTCCGAGTTTTCAAGCAGCCAGTTTTTTCCACTGCACCAGGACCCCCGCCGTGACGAATGACAACCGATATGTAGGCTATACACCAACCTATAATGCCATTAAATAGTTGTTTTTATCTACGTGGAAAAAATATGAGCTATCAGACGTGCTCACAAACCTGATATGATGATTTTGTGAGAACAATCAGTTCAAATTATAACAGAAAAATAACATTTAAATTGATGTGAATATAAATCATTGTTGACATTCTATTCAAATCAGTGACCAATCAATCGATCAGATTATTTTTCTTAAATAAATAATAACAAAAATACCCTTTAAATATTTCAATGTGGGCAAATGCGTTCAGATCCCAAATAAAGCACCGATTATGACGTATTAGGCCTAACATTATTAAGGTATTTGACATTCATCTGAAGCTTAAATTTGCGTCATCAATGCCAGTTTTAAATGAATGAAAAATGTTAAATGACAATGCAACACTTACATGTAAACAGTTAAACAACTTTAGTTATTTAGATAAATCGAGCTATTCTATGGACTCCGTCGCTATTCATCACGAAAAAGTAAAAATATTTCTTGTTGATCCTCTTTTTCGATATTATAAATATGTTGTAGTATCGGCCTGTATCTGTGCCACCCTTCCTGCCCCGAATGAACATTTAACCGCAGGCACTTTTATCTCTCAAATGATTATGCCCAATCGATGCCAGTTTATATTTCATCGATATAGATGAAGTCATTCTTCGATTGCAGATTGATCAAGCAAACAGAATCACGTGAACAAACGAAACAGGGAATACCAACAAACATAGGCCGAATGATAACGATCCAACGGGCAAACGCTTATTGAACCAACGAATACAAGAACGTACGAACGAACGAACAAACGAGCGAACAAAAAAATAGACGGACGGACAAGCAATTAAACATATCAAACAGTAAAATGAATGAATGGGATTTCAGGTTACAGTTGTTCATAGGCTAAACTGAATGAGATAAAATATCTTGTTTCTTTGAAACCTGACTTTCCAGGCAGGCACCTCTAACCACTGCACCAGGCCACCCGCAATTATTTGACATCGGGTCTGAAGTGCAAAGTTGAGTTTGAATGACACAAAATCTGAAATCCGAAGAATGTAACTGAAACATTTTATGCTGTAACTTCTTTAACATTTGTTTTGTCTCACATAATTAAATTAAAGACACGTAATTAAAAAACGACAAATATAAATTTACACCGCTTTATTATATATATGGTCTCACCACACTAAATAAGCCGAAATCACAGCAGTTGTATACTGATGATGGAAATATTATTAATGCGGCTGTTCCAACCTCTGCTGAATTAAAAACAAATGCAAATATGTTATAATTTTGTCGATATTTAATAAGTACATGGTGTCTCCTTCGTGCCGGATATCAGATATAACTATTTCGTGATAATCTGGCAGGGATACAGTCGGTTAAAAAGATGTGTGTCTGGTCTGTGAAAGATGGTATGAATTTTAGCCTAATTTAAACAGTTAGGTGGTGTAGCTCAAACTCTGTCTGAGTAGCAAACCCATATCGGACCTGTTTTTGAAAAAGCATAGCCCAGGCTTTATCATGATTTACGGCACTACATAGTTGGGAAGTAAGAAAGAAGTAAACTAAACTGTGTAATTCATGCAGTTTACATGTATTTGAATGGTACTGGCATTTGGGGTGCTGAGAGCATAATTATAATAAGTTGATTCCAGAAATTCGGTATCAGAAAAAACTAAAGGAAGACATGTCGACCCAAGTCTCGTATTCTACCCCCTAATTTAAATAACAACTGAATGACGGTGGTGATTGGCCGATCTCGTCATGTGACAGGTTGAGCCACTCTTTGGTTGGTCGGAGGTGGAATACAAGACTTCGACCGACATGGCTTTTTTTAAAAAGTACGTAGGCCCTACTTAGGGGTTTTGTCAAGTTAAAAAAATCTAAAAATCCGAGAAAAACTAGGAAGTGGGTGGGTGGGTCAAGCTCCAACTCGGAATTGTCTTTTTTTTTTTTAATTTTTAGTATTTTTGTGTTTTTTTTTGCTGGAGATCTACATGTTTCCAAAAAAAAAATGGATAGGGCAGTGGGTGGGTGGATGGATGTCTGGCCAATCCGAGTTTTTCTCTGATTTTTATATTTTTTTCAACTTGACAAAACCTTTACGCTTCCGCAAGCCTCGACGTGAGAGGCGCTGCTCTAAGCCACTACACGAGGACCCCGTCCTGATTTGATGCGGTCGAAGGAACAAGGTATTACAATGAAAATATTAACTCCATCATTTAGTTTCAAAAAGTGCCCTTTTATATCAAGATTATTTTCCCTTGGGTAAATTACGGGCAATAAAAGGTTACATTATAAGTCAGTGCTGGTTACAAATTACGTTTTTCTCTGTTACCGTATAATGTAACCAGACGTATAATGTAACCGGTTACATTATACGTCTGGTTACATTATACGGTTCTACACCAGCTTTTCTGGCAGAAGCAATGTCACGAAGACATGCCCAAGGGTCAACTGCTCACCGTATATGGTATAATAGCACAAGTGGAGCTACACCAGCTGATCAAAAATAACCCAGAACATAAAATTGGTGTATTATGAGTATATACGCATACATAGGCTTATATAGGCTTACAGGGTTACAAGACGACAAAGTAACATTTAATAATACAGATGATGTGAACCACAAACGCTTTTGCGACGACGATATTGTTAACTAACCCTTTTATATATTTTATCATTGTATACTTGTCTTAATTCAACGAATTCACCCAATTGTTTGGTTACCATTTCATATTTTCTGATTTGCGCTACTTTACCATGTAAAGACGAACGATAGTAGCCGTTCACTTATCAAGTGTACAGTTACTACTGACTGTCTTTGTATTGCATTCCAGGCCTTTGTTGTCTCATAGTATTGGCATAATTTGCTCGCGACGTAAAACACAGGGTTTTCCCGCGTGGAGTCAGAACGTCTAAACTTTGTGACCCGCTATTCAGGTATGAAATTAGACAATATTTCCAGCTGATTGGATCGCCTTGGTCGTGGAGGGTTTAGTGTACAACTAACTGAATGGCGACATATTAAACCAATTGCGCTCGCTCGAATGAATGAATGAATGAGTGAGTGAGTGAGTGAGTGAGTGAGTGAGTGAGTGAGTGAGTGAGTGAGTGAGTGAGTGAGTGAGTGAGTGAATGAGTGAGTGAGTGAGTGAGTGAGTGAGTGAGTGAGTGAGTGAGTGAGTGAGTGAGTGAGTGAGTGAGTGAGTGAGTGAGTGAGTGAGTGAGTGAGTGAGTGAGTGAGTGAGTGAGTGAGTGAGTGAGTGAGTGAGTGAGTGAGTGAGTGAGTGAGTGAGTGAGTGAGTGAGTGAGTGAGTGAGTGAGTGAGTGAGTGAGTGAGTGAGTGAGTGAGTGAGTGAGTGAGTGAGTGAGTGAGTGAGTGAGCTGGCAACTGAACATATATTTTTTCAGCTTTTAGAATTTTCATTATGACATTTAGTGGTACTTACTTCACAACAGTCCAAGCACGTTCAGCTCCAATTAGTTAAGGTTATGACAATGAGTCACTTGACTGGACTATAGCGGAGAATGAGTTGTAAGGTATGTCGCCCACATGTATAATACTGATGTGGTGAAAACAGCAGATGGGCGGATTACTCCCATCAGCACTCCAGGAATGAACCGATGGACGGCTAATAAAGACAGCTCAGCGGAATCTAAATTGTCAATTCAGACAGGTTGTTCACTTGCCAGTTGAATAACAATGCAATGTAAGGTATTCAACAGTGGATGCTCAGTTGAAAAATAGCTGGATACTGCTTTTTGTTTCTACGGTTAAATAGTCAAAAATAAAACTGCTTACTTAAAATCTGAACAGCTACTGTTGCTGCCCCTTTGCATGACAAGAAAAAAACGACGAGACTATTCAATAACATGATTAACCAGGCATGCCGTAAAACATGCTGGTGCTAAATGCAGAGAGAGCTGATAAGTCTAATAGTATTCACACCGCGTCCCATTGCACTGCAGTGTACATCAGACACTCATTTAATTGAGAAGCAGTTACGACACTTACCTCCACAGATGCTGAACCTCGATAGAGAAGATGCATGACCTGATACCCACCAATAGCTTCACTTCTGTTCCAGTATTCTAAATAGTCGAGCTCGTGATATCGACCGATGAGATGATTTCGTAACTTTGTCAATTTTATATCAGGACTATCTTAGATCAGTTTTAACTCGAATAGAAATAAGAGAATGCTAAGTAAGATACGACGACTTTAAACCCTTACAACGCTGAATCATTTTAGTATAAACCATGACGACCCAAGGTTCTTTTCAATCATTATAATTGTCTTAGCTAGCTTTTTCCACTTCATTAGAATGCCCATGTTATGGGTCTAGGACCATTATATGTTTTTATTCTTTCAATGCGGGGGCCGTGTATAGACGTCAGATTATGCTGGTCCCCGCACTGAAAGGGTTAAGGTTATTAAAGGGACAGGGATGAACACTACATAGAGATAAGTAAGGTGGAGGGTATTATTAAATCATTTATTCTGCTTGAGGCCATGTGATGTAAATTAAGATGTAAATTAAAACGTAACCGCAAATGCACTCCTATGATAAGTGTAAACAAATTTGTACTTAATTAATATTTTAATATGAAAGTATAGATATATAACCAAGCCAACATCTTACGTCAAACTGTTTTGGTTATTAACTATAGATACACAAAGATGTATACACTGGCATAGAACTACAATCCTAAATAGATTTTTTTTCAAGCTGGGAATTGTCCCCCAGACCTGACAGCTTCGAAAATAGAGAAATATATACATGTATTGCAGAAAGTATGAACATCCATCCTTGATGCCCCAGGGGTCTTGTCAAGTTAGAACATCATAAAATCCAAGAAAAACTTGAAAGTGGGTGGGATTTTTGTGTGTTTGTGTGTTGTTTTTTTTTCGTTTGTACATCCAATTCAATTGTTCCCGGATTTTCCGATTTTAAAGATTGCAAGCAATATATGATTGCTAGAAGTTTGTTAGCAGTTTATCGGTATTGGTGCCTGTATAAATTTTATTCGAGTGGTAAGTAGAGTGCTGCAGACACATACATAATACTAATCATGTTTAAGTTAAATTATTACATATTAATCTGGCAACAGGATCCTCATAATAGTGTTCAGTTTTGAACCTGATATCTGCCAGCGACTGATTGCGACTGTTCTTTCTTCCAGGGTGCTGATTTAGTTTGACGTGATATCTGCCAGCGACTGATTGGGACTGTTCTTTCTTCCAGGGTGCTGATTTAGTTGACGTGATATCTGCCAGGGACTGATTGTGACTGTTCTTTCTTCCAGGGCGCTGATTTAATTTCACAGAGATTGTAGCTTTTACATCAACGCTCCACGGAGATTTATATTTTTAAAATAAAACACATTTAATTGCCAACAATGATGCAAATCCACAGGAAATGCACAGAAAAAATTCAACACAGCGTTTGACTTATTGCAGATTGTGTGTAATCATACTGAGGTGTGGTTTAGAAATGTTATATTATATCATGTACGAAATATATTGCTCTGGAAACATAATTGTCATCTTTATATTAGATATATATGTCAACAACACACAGTGAACTTCAACACATGGAGTGAATGAGTTACTAATACTGAGTGATCGTAGGCTTATATAGTTCCTGAAAACACAATTCAACCACGTATTTAATCTTATGTATGTTACCACTCCAGTATGACTGTATTAAAAAACCCTTTGTTATAACATGTGATTTTTTTTATCTCACAATGAGTACACTTACCTGAATATATCCAGATTTAATATTATGTTGATAGATTGTGACATTTTACAGTATTTTTCTAAGCATGTTTTATTTCTCAAATATAAGACATGGGCTCATAAAGCGTTAATCAATGATTATTTAAACAATATGCAATTTAGAAAAAAAACGTTTTTGTTTTGTTCTACTGACTTTTAACATGTTATCTATTTTACGAGATCTGTTATCTGACTTGTGGACAATTGACAGACTGGGATTCAGCACGGAAGTACTCTGTGTGTTTACTAAGTCAATGCAGAAATGTCAGAATATGTATAAACAGGTTATTCGGAAATATATACATATTTTTAATTCCAACTGTACCTACCCATTTTTTTCGGAGAATTTACTGGGACAATTGTTTTTGCACCAGTTATCTACACCACATAATTAATATAGCCCCTGAACTATGATTCAATGCTGGTTATCTAAAATGGTTTACAATACAATTGAAAACTAGCACTTACCATCCCTGTGTCTAGCAAGCTAGATTTTGCACGATGGAATCCATTTGATGTGTTTCAACTTATGTATTTAAATGTCACAAGATAGTTATGTTGTTTCTTTAACCCACAAACGTGTGATAAAAATACTTCCTTTACCAAATTCGCATTTATGCGAAATCCACATGTGTACATGCTGTAATTGCAATGGAGATATTTCATTACATGCGTGGTTGAAAGTCACCAACCAGAATGGTCATTGACATGGATGCAATGTTCTCTTGCATTTTTACTTTTTGTGATGTACGCATGCGCATAGCTATAACCTGTATTGTGCCAAGGGGCTGCCTCAGGGGGCCTCCTTAAAAAAGAAGTCGGTTTCTGGGGAGAGTTTTATCAGAGGGAAGTCGGTAAAGGAAGTTAAAAACAAGCTGCTCATCTAAAAGAAATATTGCGACAATCTAACGCTAAATAAAAAGTAAGCTTGTCTGGTTCGTTATTTCATTTGCCGTTCGGTTTTCCGGGGTAATCGACACAAATCTTACGTATATGGTTGGTCGAGATGGCCATCTCGACCAATCATATGTCAAATATATAAGTCAACCGCTTCGACAAAACTGTCCTATTTATCACGAGTGCAAGACGTAGAGATTATGCAATATAAGGAAATGAATGGCGAGGTATTTTCTGGGCTATTTCTCCCGTGTCTTGATTGCTTATATATTAGAATTATCTTTTTGGTGATAATATAAAAGAGATATTTCGTTTTCTTGAAGAATAATATATTGTAAAATTCAACTATTTCCGAAACACGATATGGTAATTAGCGATGTTGGCTAGATCTTTGAACTTGTTGGGTTTTAAACATGAATGATCTATGGCCGATTTTAGTTCAAAGTATCAGTTCTATAATTAATGTTGCATATTCCAATAAAGTCATGTTGCTTACACATACTCCAAGTGTGCTCTTACTGTTAAACAAATGGGCCAAACTGATGGTGGACCTTGATGTGGCTTTAGTGTTTAGTCTAGTGTGACATTAACCATGCAAATCAGATGAGTCCAGGCATTCTATTACCATTACCATTATCCTTAACACCTAATCCAGGGATCAACAGAAACATCTTCGTTAATCACTCCATTGTGTGGTTGGAAATAAGAACAGATTTAATTGGAATGGTGTGGATTTTGATTGCCTGGATGTCATTTAAATAAAAAATTATCTGCTTTATATTGATGAATACCAGAATACATGACCCAGGATGGCCCAATGTTTGGTCATTTTTTATACATTATAAGCATTCTAAGCATCAGTATGCTATTTAAAAACGCGCCGAAAATAAGGGTAGCTTTATCATCTAAATTAAATAATTATATAAATGATCATTCAGAGCAATTCACTTCTACATTGAGCGGAGGAATGCGTCTTAATTCTCACAATGGCCACGGAGCGCTATGACAGCGTCATCATGCTCACCATTCCTTATCACACAGTCTGTCAGTCAGCGATTGTGGCTCCTATGTTCCATGGGTTTTGTTCCAGGGATTATTTCTGACAGACAGCCGCTTACAGAGATTTACCTTTTTGAAATGGCATCTCTTTTGAAATAATAAACCTTTACCCAACGAGCTAGAAGTCTCGTTACAACTTGTTTTGAGCGAATCACAATTTTAAGTGGGTGAAAATTACTCTTATTTGTTTAATTTGAGATGAAACATTTTCAAACTTCGGTGTTTAAACACACATTTTGTTCTCAATAACTGCGACTTAAATGACTGATAAAACTGAGTGAAAACGACTATCGTCACGCTTATCGGTTTAACCCTTTAACCGCCGGTGCCGCATATATTCGGGTTTTCATTTTTATTAGCACATTTTAAACATGTTAAAGATAAAATGTGACATCAACCAGCAAGATTTGAAAAGAGTTGACGTCCATTTTGTCAAATCTGAATAATTTTCACTCACTTAAAGTTGTGGATCGCGTCAGCGAGACACAACTTCAAGTGGGTGAAAATTTAAATTGAATAATTTGGCGGTTAAAGGGTGAAGGGTTACTTCCAACCATTCCATCAACATCACTTCTACCCTTTATCTTTACCACCAATATGTGTGAAATGTTGGAGCATTGATGGGCCGACTTTGATCCAGCATTGGGATGAGGCATATTTTCACAACAATTTTTTTTGTATTTGAAGAATCTTGATCACAGAATTGTGAAATATCACTATGCACTGATACCATAAAAAAACATATTTTTAACACGTGGGCCTAATGTTTGAATCAACAAATCACCCATAATTATTGTATTGTGTTAACGTACGCTCTAAGGCCTTGAAGGGTCCATATAATTTACCAATTGTATGGATTCACAGGTTCATTAACTAGATAATAGCACCTAATCTATCCATAGCTAAACCACACACATGGCTACATAATGACAGACCTTGGTATGGCTTTATCTTCAGCTCACAGTGACAATAACTATTCGTATCGCAGATTTCGGACACCGGGCTCATCAGACCAGCGTCTATGTTCATAGATAAATAATCTGAAGAAAAGCAACGGAATTACTTTCGTCAACTATTTCAGTGTGTTTGCTGGCGGGTCATTTTGAAATATAAATGTATTGGAAATATTGTGGCTCCGATGTGCAGTGGACCGAATTATCTACTTAAAGGAACAGCTACCGGCATGTGGCTGTTTATAAACATGAGTAGAAAGGGATGGGTGGCACATACTGTGTAGACGTATCTTAGTTTCTTAGTTAGAAGATGATAACTTTTGTATGACACATATCATATCTTACATTTTGTAATAATGTATTCCGGGTCGAAAGCTCATTGCAGAATCTGACAATATTATGCTATGTTGCAAGCAAATCAAATATAATGGAATGGCCGGAATATATTTTTAGTCTGATTGAGTTTAGAAGAAAAAGCGAGTTATTACTATATATATTTATATAGTTATATGTTTCGTTTGTTCCCATGTTGCATTAATAATTGTCCATCTTTGCCGAGAATTTTGAACCTAAAAATCATGATTCGTTCAACGCCTCTTGTTTAATGGCGTTATTTATTCCTAGGAAATCAACCACAAGGGAATTTGTGGTAATATTTACTTTCAGATATCTGGATTACTCTGAGGCCAGAATCAACCTGTTTATCAGGTGACCACTGCTGCTGTTTTACTCAATATTCACAAATTGTACATAGTAACCACAAGACGTTGTACCAATGTTGTTTTAATGTTGGCCCACCGTCGTAGACGCTGTGCCAACATTAAATGAGACATTGGTTTAAATTCTGGAAACTTGGAAACAATGACGCTATACCATGCCATTTTGTTGATAATTGGGAGTAATCAAATTTGCAGATGAACATATCTGATATCAGTTGAAACTTACTATCGCTGCTCTGCAAAGCCAAAAGGCAGTATCTACTTACTTCCAAAGTAAGCAGATACTGCCTCTTGGCTTTGCACGGTACGGCTTTAACATGATATGATATCGTGTGTTTCATCATTGCAAAATGTATAAAGAGCGTTAAGATGTTATTTCAACCTTCAGTGTTTTCTATCTTCACAATTTGTAATCAAATCGTGAAAATACCAGTATGCCAGCTTGTTTTAGTGGCACCAGGAATGTTCATTGGCAACGTGTTTGACCTAGAGCCCGGGGTACCAGGATCGAGTCCCGCTGCGGCCGATATTGTTTATTCTGAGCACACATTTAAAGTGACCATATTTTTTTCAAATACATGGGATAAGTCCCGGTTAACACCGTTGACATTTAAACTGTCAGTAATCCTTTCGTGTTTGCTCCATATTGTAAACATCAATACTACCCATCCACCGTTGACCTGAAAAAATATAGCTTAAATAAGTTTAATCATCTGAACGTTTTCTCATGGGTTTTATAAATTGGGAAAACGACAACGTCACGCATTTTTGTCCATCGATAGCGCCATCTCCATTCCTGTTTTACATCGTCCGGTTTAGATTTTATTCTCAGCGTAGCACTTTTTTCAGTACATTAGACATGGGAGACTGTGACTCTCCCAGGAATGTAGCACTTCACCAAGAAAATCACTAACCCCCCTCCCTCTTGAATAAGAATGAGAACACTACCCCGTAAACCGGAGCTGTCCACTCAATGTTGAGTCAATGTTGGGCCAGCGCCGTAGACGGAGGACCAACATTAGCATAATATCTCGAGTCTGGAACTATCCTGATAGTCAACATACGGTCAACAGAGTCAACATGCGACCAACACATACCATTCTCGGTCAACACAGCCAACATACGGCCAACACATCCACCATCCGATTAACATAACCAACATACCGATTAACACAACCAACATACAGTCATCACAACCAACATACGGACAGCGCAGCCAATACAGGTCAGTGCAGACAAAATACGGTCAACATACCCAGCATACGACCAACCCTGCCAACATACGATCAACACAGCAAACATGATGTCAGCAGAGCCAACATACAGTCAGCACACAAGCGGCAAGCACAGCCACTATATGGTCAACACATTGAACATGTGGTCAACACAGCCAGCATACGGTCAACACATACAGTCAGCGCACAAACGGCCAGCACAGCCAACATACGGCCAGCACAGCCATCATACGGCCAACACAGCCAACATAGGTCAGCAAAGCCAACATACGTCAATACAGCCAACATAAGGTTAGCACAGCCAACATACGGTCACCACAGCCAACATACGGTCAGCACAGCCAACATACAGACAACACAGCCTACATACGATCAGCACAGCCAACATACAGACAACACAGCCTACATACGATCAGCACAGCCAACATACGGTCAATACAGCCTACATACGATCAGCACAGCCAACATACAGACAACACAGCCAACATACGATCAGCACAGCCAACATACGGTCAATACAGCCTACACACGATCAGCACAGCCAACATACAGACAACACAGCCAACATACGATCAGCACAGCCAACATACAGACACCACAGCCAACATACGATCAGCACAGCCAACATACAGACAACACAGCCGACATACGATCAGCACAGCCAACATACAGACAACACAGCCAACATACGGCCAGCACAGCCACCATACAGACAACACAGCCAACTCACGATCAGCACAGCCAACATACAGACAACACAGCCAACATACGATCAGCACAGCCAACATACAGACAACACAGCCAACATACGATCAGCACAGCCAGCATACGGTCAATACAGCCTACATACGATCAGCACAGCCAACATACAGACAAAACAGCCAACATACGACCAGCACAGCCAACATACAGACAACACAGCCAACATACGATCAGCACAGCCAACATACGGTCAATACAGCCTACATACGGTCAGCACAGCCAACATACAGACAACACAGCCAACATACGATCAGCACAGCCAACATACAGACAACACAGCCAACATACGATCAGCACAGCCAACATACAGACAACACAGCCGGCATACGATCAGCACAGCCAACATACAGACAACACAGCCAACATACGGCCAGCACAGCCAACATACAGACAACACAGCCAACTCACGATCAGCACAGCCAACATACAGACAACACAGCCAACATACGATCAGCACAGCCAACATACAGACAACACAGCCAACATACGATCAGCACAGCCAACATACGGTCAATACAGCCTACATACGATCAGCACAGCCAACATACAGACAACACAGCCAAGATACGATCAGCACAGCCAACATACAGACAACACAGCCAACATACGGTCAGCACAGCCAACATACAGACAACACAGCCAACATACGATCAGCGCAGCCAACATACAGACAACACAGCCTACATACGATCAGCACAGCCAACATACAGACAACACAGCCTACACACGATCAGCACAGCCAACATACGGTCAACACAGCCAACATACGATCAGCACAGCCAACATACAGACAACACAGCCTACATACGGTCAGCACAGCCAACATACAGACAACACAGCCTACATACGGTCAGCACAGCCAACATACGGTCAACATAGCCAACATACGATGAGAGCAGCCAACATATGGCCAACACAGCCAACACACGATCAGCACAACCAACATACGCTCAGCACAGTCAACATACGGTAAGAACAGTCATGGGTCAGTGGTCAGCAAGACCCTGGCGTTCAATGAGGAATCCAACACAGAATACTGATTTTCCTGTATAGCCAGTGAAATGGGATAACCAATGGTGAACCGCCGTCGTAGACCGTGAGCCAGCATTAAACCAATCTCGGGTAAACAACCGGCATCATTACATTTGGTTACATTAGTTCAAGCGTCTTTTTCCGGGTACCTGATTCCTAACACATCTCTGCTCTTAGAGACACGCAACACAATGAATGCCTAAATCACCCTATGCCGTATAACCGTAGACGCACCATGGGCTGTTACAAAATAACACGTTCTCCAAGTTCGCCCAGGTTAGTAATCAATTACCTTTCAAATAAACTAAAGACAGAGACCCTGAAGTAGTGCGTAGCACTGTCAAGCTGAGGCTCGGGGTTCGAGCCCTGGTCTCGCCATTCAGGTTTCAAAGACATACACTCCACCCTTAAATATTCGATATTGTTGGTATCTTTCCTCATTGAGTTATTGTTTTTCCGACCGCCATGCACCCACACCAACTTTTTTAAAACCTTCTATATGTCTAAAAAATGAAATGAGATCTTAACAGCAAAAAAATGGAACGATGTTATATTTTGACCCCTTATAGGGGGGTACCCCCATACCTATCTAAAATTAGGGGGTAGGGTTACGCAAACGTCTGTCGTTGCTATCCCATATAAAAGGTAATTAAATTTCCGTTCTAATGATGTATTGCATGATGCAATGGATTAAAGGGTTATCTCTACAATATGTTTTTTTATTACAAAATGATGAAAATCGACAACAAAACAATCTAGTTAACATGGCCAATGTAAACGACTTGATAAAACATAATCATTGGCCATATTTATAATTGATTTATGTTTTTCTGAAACCAGATGTGTATTTGCCTAAAATTGAGTGGTATGTAGATTTGTACATGGCATACATAGCTTTAAATGCGAGAATATTGCAGCTTTTTTTCAAAATGTGTGTATTTAGCCTGGGCTAAAATATAAAACATTGAACTTTGGTCGACAGTTGGGTGCTAATATTTTTTTCGGGTTGTTTTTACATAATTTAGGTGTGCTGAATTTCAACAAGTCGGTCAACGTTCTATCTTTGGTGTCCTTCACCTTCAAATAAGCAAAACAAAAAATGGCAGCCAAAACCACATCTGTTCTATATTTTTGCTACATATTATTGCACGATTCCTTTGTGTATGATTTAGAGTTGATTAATTTATGTCTCATGTTTTTCAATCAAAATGACCTATATTTGACCTTCAAGTTCTAAATGGTTACTGCCAAAACATAAATAAAAGCTGTTTTATGCACGTGAACTATGATATCATAAACAACATTTGTTTAATGGAAAACTCCAGAATAGACTACGTAATACGGCAGATCAGGTTGCAAGACAATCGAAACTGTGTTTAATCACAATATATTCTACCATATTTGGATGTGCTTAGTATTTAAAATTACGTTATTATTTTTATGATCGTCAACATTTTTAGCAGTATACGTATAGTAACAGTAAATATATGAAAAACGACGGACATCTTGTATTTAAAGATCAAATAAAGGTTATTTATGTCCAAAAGCAATAGAAAAAGAACTTTGCAGAAACCGTCAAAAATTATTGTGCTTTCATGTGCGTAAAAACATAGAAAATACAGGGGTTTCTTTACAGTTTTGTGCATTTTGTGCATTGCTCATTTTGTAGGTGAAGGTCACCAAATATTTAACCGACAGATTCAAATTCTACACACGCAAAAAATCATGTTTAAGATTTCAGCCCATAATATTAATACATATATTTTCATGTAAGGCTTGAACATTTTTTCATTAAAAAAATATGGGATATTTATAAATATAAAGAAAACTCATTTTCAAGCTTACATACATCTGGATTCAGAAAATATAGGCCAGATATGGATATGTCAAATAATAACATTTTCTTTACTTGACAACTACTTACTTTACTGCAATGTGTGATATATTATTAGAACGGGAAGTTAATTATCTGTTTTATAGTATATCGTGCAGATTGGTCAGCCAAAACATCAACTAAAGACGTTTGCGTAGCCCTACCTGTTAACATTTCAGGCCCATGTGTCGAAGTCTACCTGTTCATTTCTCAAATTAAACCTCATAATTCCCAAGTAAATATGTCTGTGTACCCTTTTTTGTAGAGCCGACAGACGCCATTTCCGATTTCAGTACTACAGGCAATATTGAGTCTTTCATTATGTCGTTTCACATCTACCATTCTGACTATTCTAATGTATATCCCAGGCCGACAGCCGACAATAAAGACTCTATAATCTAACTCTTGTTAATATATTATAGCCGCCGACAGCACACAATTCCGACTCTGAGTTAGTAGGACTCAGTTTACTTTTCTGACTATTATAATATATATCCCAGGCCGACAGCCGACAATTCAGACTCTAAAGTTTTGATAAAAAAGTCCCTATATAAGATCAGCAGACAGAAGACAATTCGGACTCTGAGATGTAACTTACAATATAGGCCGACAGCAGACAATTCCGACTACAGTCTAATTTGAGATGGTAGTCACATATATTTATAAGACCAGCCGACAGCAGACAATTACAACTCTGAGACAGTAGGACTAAGTACTATTCAGGCCGACAACCGACAATTCTGACTACAGTCTAATTTGAGATGGTAGGCACATATATTTATAAGACCAGCCGACAGCAAACAATTCCGACTCTGAGAGAGTAGGACTAAGTACTATTCAGGCCGACAACCGACAATTCCGACTACAGTCTAATTTGAGATGGTAGTCACATATATTTATAAGACCAGCCGACAGCAGACAATTCCGACTCTGAGAGAGTAGGACTAAGTCTACTATTCAGGCCGACAACCGACAATTCCGACTACAGTCTAATTTGAGATGGTAGGCACATATATTTTTAAGACCAGCAGACAATTCCGACTCTGAGACAGTAACACTAAGTCTAAAATCCAAACCGACAGCAGACAATTCCGACTGTAAGATAGTAAGACTAAGTGTAGCATTCAGGCAATTAGGACTCATTTTTTTAAATATATATACAGTAGAAGGCCAGCCGACAGCCGACAATTCCGACTATTAGTTGTTTTAGTATATAAGGGTAGACCACAATTGCGACTGTCGGGTATTAGGACTACGTATTCCATTTAGGCCGACAGCCGACAATTCCGACTCCACTTTGTTTCAATGTATAAGGACAGCAGACATTTCCGACTAGGGAGATATTTGATCTAAGCTTACCATTCATATAGACAGCCGACAATTACGTCTCCGGTATTTTTAATTTTTAATAACGGCTGACAATGAACAGTTACAGTTACTTTGTAATCACTAATTTAGGTTATATTTGGATATATATAATATATTTATTCTATTCCTGCGAACAAATGAAATAACTGCATTTATTAGAATGTGTTCAACATCTTTAAATACCATTAGTCATCTATCTGCTTAGGCCCCCCTCGGTTTGAAGTTATCGACCCACCTCCTTAGGGCTTAATGCCAGGCCTAAATCAAGTCGCATTTTTTTTGTCGGCCTTAATGTCACTGATCAAGCAATCGTTTCAAGCAGCCATCACTAACCAAAATAATATCATGTATGTTCACCCAGAAAACACTAAGCATTCACCATATGTTGGTTTAATGTTGCGACAGTGTATCAAACGGTGCACCGACTTCAATTCGCCCTTGGGTCAACTTCTCCTAGATGTGTTGGATATTGACTCTTAGAGGTCAAGAGTGGTTCAGATTAAAAAGATATAGAACATGTCACATGACAGTTATGTGTCTGATATAAATCAATCCTGTTTTAATATTATATTCCAATAATATATATTTTTAATTCCTTCAGTAGTGCTCGTACACACGCCATCTTTGGATGCATATTATTTGGTATGATTGACACTTCCGTGTTTGTATCCAACATCATGCAGCATGCGGTATGACGCCCAATCATCATGATAGAGCGTAGACGTAACAGGTACATGCTGCTGGAGAATAGGCAGTAATGTCGTTTTCCTACGATTTGGTACAACCTTTAGTAAAATTTGGCGCTGTTGCCTGGCCACAATCCCAAAAACCCATATGTGGTTGGTTGCTCTGCCTCGGTGATATTTCTGTTTTCCCGAAAGCTGACTCGTCAATTTCCACAATGTACTGGTTTTCTGTAGGTGCTGCAAGTAAACGCCTTAAAATGTATTTATGACATTAATGCAGGACATTTAAAGAACCACATACCATATAAATATATTTATTAATTGGATAAAAGAAAAATATCGTAATATAATTATAGTAATTGTTTTTAATAAAAAAATATAGTACTTAATAAAAAAATATAGTACCTAAAGCACAATATGATATTGCCATCGATGTAACTTCGTTCTATCCGCATTTTATATTTCATCCCAATAATATTTAGGACTAATTTTTTTATTATTAAACATAATTCTACGAGTATCTAAAATATACCATCATCAGCTGTGGTATCATCCGTAAACTGTTGCTCTATGACCGATGTCGTGACATCATCAAATGATACTGGGTGGGTGTTGATCTTGCAGGAACAAATTAGGCGTAATTCGACATACAGCTTTTCGAGTGCCTTGGATGTTATGCCAATGTGCAATCGGTCTACTAGATACACTTGAATTCGCTTGGAGAACATGTATATGGCTATCATGACGCATCTGAAGCTGATGTGCCATGGAATTTGTCACATATCATATTATCTCGCAGTAAATGTTTATCACGCATAAAAGTAATGCATTCTTTTCTGTTAGCGACTGAATCCAAGAATTCTATCACATACATTATGGTACGTGTTTCTTCTTTTGCTGTAGCCATATTGTCGATCAATGTACATGATGTGGTGATTTGTCCCTTTATATAGGCCTATGATACCTGACACTTGCTAATTACTCCGTTGTTGAGTGGTTCTCAAGTACGTTAATCAAATAACGTGAATGAAATAGTTAATATTGTGAGCCGACGAAATGTCTGTTAATATCTGCTATATATGCACGCAAAGAAAAAAACATACCTCTATTAAAAAATCGTTCACCTTAATTTAAAGTAAGTAAAATGCACATTAATTACGGTTAATTATTACATTTTTCGGAAACCCCACATTGAGATATGACTTCAGAGGTCTAAATGTCGATGGTGATCAGAAAACGTGGACCTTATGACTCTTTGTCCTAATATTGGCCCAACGTCTGCAACAAGTCTGCCAAACAATAAATAACAGTATTATGTAGGCCTAATACAATAATATGACAGAAATAACAATGTCGCACCATTGGACAATAAAGTATTATGCGTGAAAACTATAATATAAAACACAAACTTCGTGATACCAGTGCACAACACTACAATTATGAAACGTTTTATTTAATATCATGTATTAGACGGTCATATTTTAGAAGATGTTTAGTGAGTGATTAATTATTGCATCATAGCTATGTTTGTTCTTCAATAATTGAAATAGGAAAACATATAAAATATACCTCAAATTCGCTTTTAATTCTTTGAAATTATTACTGGGCGGGGCCCTTAGTGGTGCCTTTCACGCTAGAGTTCAGTTTTCGTCTCCCGGCCTCCGCGGTTTGAAAGAAACAAAAATATTTCTTGGCCATCCACACGTAAAAAAAAATCACTTAAAGCCAGATTCATTTCATTTCTACATGATTATTACGATCGGAATTGTCGGTCTTGGTGGTCAGAGTCTCGCAGTCGGAATTGTCTTCTGTCGGCTGGCCCTATATATTAGAATACTAGCGTCGGCATTGTCGGTTGTCGGTGGCAATAGAAGGGTTGGAAGCAATTAAATCTTAAATTCGGAATTGTCGGCTGGCCTTATATATTCTGTGAAACGCAGTGACCTCACTCGGTGAAAACAAGGTTATATAACACCCTCTCTCCCATACTTCATTCTGTGAAACGCTGTGACGTCACTCGGTGAAAACAAGGTTATATAAGAACCCTCCCCCATACTTCATTGTATTAGCTAGCTCGGTGAAAACAAAGGAGGTCGAGGTCATAGAGTTTCACAGAATTACGATACTTGGGCTGAAATAGTCTGCTGTCTACTGGCCCTATATATATTAGGAATGCTAGAGTCTGAATTGTCGGCTGTTGATCTCTATCAATGGTAGGACTGAGCCCAGCTA
>OZ024903.1:88610238-88622738 GCA_964017125.1 Flabesymbios commensalis | reverse complement strand
CTGAGAAAAATGGGAAGTTAAAACAGGAATAAATGTAAAAACTGATGATATTCGTCACCATTACCAAATGCTTACTTTTCAACTAAATAGTCACTGATATTGTAATTATGTTTGCCAATATACAAACAACTAAGAGTTATTTAAATTAAATTGGTGGATTTAGACTAGCGTGTTAACAGCGATCCATTCAAATCTTTCGATGTCGTTCCTTTTCATGACTTTCCGTACAGTTTTTAAAAAAGCTTTTCCCCTACTTTTCCATCTCCTTTTGCTTTGAGGCCTGATTACGCCGTGTATAGAATGTCACATTTATTTCTGTGATGTTCACGTTTGATAAGATCCAAATGATATGATTGTCAGGTTGTGTACGGGTCTAACAAAAAAGACGGTGTGTCAAGAGGAGAGTGGAAATGACCACAATATTTTCAGAAACTCAGTTTTATTATCTGAGAAAACCAAATAATCTTTGGTAACAGCCTGGTTAATACCGTGGAGTAGCTGGGCCAGACAATAATGGTCTCATATAAAACATTGGTGTACCTTACGGATAATTAAGTAAGACACCAAACTGTTATCTGCATTTAATTACGCACTTTGCAGACTCATTTTGGACAAAAATTGATACCTCGAGTAAGTACTTTCGTCTTTAAAAAGTCTTCAGAAAAAGTATATTCACCCTCATATCAGTTAACATGTTGTAGCCTGACAGGAAAGAGACGTGATCTATGTGAATGAGAAAAATGGGAATAAAAGTAAAAACTGATTATATTCGTCACCATTAACGAATGCTTACTTTTCAACTAAGTAGTCACTGATGCTTCAATTATGTTTGCCAGAATACAAACAACTAATATCATTTAAATAATATTGGTGGAATTAGACTTGCGTGCTTAACTGCAATCCATTCAAATCTTTCGATGTCGTTCCTTTTCATGGCTTTCCGTACAGTTTTCAAAAAAAAAATGTTCCCACTTTCCCATCTCCTTTTGTTTTGAGGCCTGATTAAGCCGTGTATAGAATGTCACATTTATTTCTGTGATGTTCACGTTTGATAATATCCAAATGAGATGATTGTTAGGTTGTGTACGAGTCAAATAACCCAGCAGAAACAAGACGTTGAATCAACGTTGGTTTAACGTTGGTCCACCGTCTACGTTGAACCAACGTTAAACCAACATTGCTTCAACATCTTGTGTCTGCTGGGAAGTAAGACGGTGTGTCGAGATATTTTCAGCAACTCAGTTTTATTAGCTGATTAGACTAAATAATCATTGTTTAATTAAACTGGCCAGACAATAATGGTCTCAAACAAAACATCGTGTACTTTACAGATAATTAAGCAAGACACCAAACTGTTATCCACACATAATCACGCACTTTGGCAAACTCATTTTGAACAAAATATGATAGCTCAATTATCTTGATAGTCTTTACTTTTTTGTCTGCTGTAAATAAGATCCACAACTACTATTTGATGTAAACTTCTTTATGTAAAAATTGTAACAATATAATATACAATCTACTCATAAAGACCGGCCTACGGCTGGTATCATATCAAGTATATTTTGCCTGAGTTTGTGTCCTATTCAAGGAAATAGGGGTGCTGTGTGTGGGAAACGGTTGTCACTTCTGTACACCAGTCCTTATGAGCAATATAACTTTTGAGGTCCCCAGGTTAAGTACTTTCTACACTGCCCGCCGTAGACACTGCTACTTCGCATGTTAAAATTTGCAGATGGATGACGTCATAATATGACATTATGTCCCCCACACTCAATTTCAAGTATTGTAGTAAGCTTGTGATTGGCCGGCTGTCTTGCTAAATATTATGGAGGGGGAGGGTTGGGTGTAGACAAACACCTGTGTGGAGCCCAGCAAGCACGAGGTTTTGACCAAATGTTGTTTCAATATTGGTCCACCGCCAATGGTGCTGGACCAACATTGAAACAACATCGGGTCAAGTCCTCGTCTTTGCAGGGAGAACTGTCGCATTTGGATACACGCGTGCCGTCTGTGTCTGGTTGGAACAAGCTACACAGAGCTCTGTGTAAGTACTTTCGTGTTTAAAAAGTTTTCGGAAAAAAAGATATTCACGAATATATTCGTGGTTAAGAGCTTAAAGGGTTTTGGTTAGAATAATGTTGGCCCAGCGTCGTAAACGATGTCCCAACCTTATTTCACAATTGGGCCAATGTATCTTGTTATCCGGGTGGGGGCCTTTCGGGAGATAAAGCGTCAGTGCACCTGTACCACAGTCAGAGCAAACACGGGACAATCACCCAATTCTGTTTCGATGTTGGGCCAGCGACGAATACGATTGACCGCATTAAACCAGCAATGGGCCGCGACGCCGGCCCAACCTTGAACTGGTATTGGGTGGGTAGGCCTACATTGTGTCAGCATAGTACGTTCAGCATGGTCAGGGGTGAAAAAGACACACGGCACAACATGGATGTTGGCCAACACCGGTGGTGGGGGTGGATGGAATAAGACTACACGTTGAAGATATACTGGTCTCCTTGGCTCTCTCAATTATTACATCCTGGACATTTAGGATTCTGGCTCATGAGGAAAACCAATACAGTTAGGTTTACAAAATATTAGGCCAATTGTTTTGTCTAAAGCACTGAAACAGACTAAAGCCCGGCCTCGTAGTTCAGGAACTCCTTTTCTAGTTTTAATGTCAATTTACTTTAGATTTTTTTTGAAAGCTGCTTGATAACATGGTGAATAAAATAAAAAATAAATAAATGGTAAAGCCTCAGTAGCCTAGTCTGTGTGCAATACTGTAATCAATGCCCATAAAATCCGGTGCGCGGACGATCGATTGCTAAATAAATTTATGTGCCTTTGTTTTATCAATGATTTTCACTTTACTTTATACTAACATATTTATATGTCATTGAAGTAATACCTTAACGTGGGATTTAAACGCCAGTCTTTACAGCTGAACTTATCATTTGAATAATGTTACTTTCACATTTTTGTGCAATTGTTGATCAATCAATCAATCAATCGTATAATCGCTTCGGCCTAAGTGTAGTTATTGACACCCATCCAACGAAAATACGGCATTTCACGCATGTCACGTGGTGTAAAGGAGTAGTCCACTGTGTACGAACAGCGGGACAATTCTATACCCAGAAAGTACCACACTGGTTACAGAGATAGAGGCAACTAGGGTACAACTAAACAAGATTCATGCATAGAGGTCATAGAGTGGTCTAAAGTTTTAAATTTTCAATCAGCACCCGTCATTCAGTTTTGGTGTCGAGTACTACGTTTGGGCCCTGGCGACCAGCATATATAGCCTACAGAAACTTCCTAATCATGATTTCAATTGCCTTACGACAGCAGGACATCAAGCAAATATTTACGAACAAAAATGAATTAATTAAAAAACTAGTTTCAGTTTGTCGCCCTATCCAGCAATGTGTGTGCTCATAGTGATAGAGGTTTGATCCATGTTATGGACCTAATACGCTCTCCTTATCTTGTTTTGAGTACGCGTGGATTGAGGATAATAAAACAACAGTTCAGACATTAAACGTTTGCATTGTGTATAAGTGTACCCTTTGTATGAGCGACTGGTAAAATTCAGATAAATTTATTCAATTTTATATTACCTAACGCGATCTTCATTAGACTCACAAATTCCAAGTGGTCACATAATAACAAAGCATTCCGGTTGTTATCAGGGAAAACATGTAGCCCTGCGGACGTCAGATTCTGATGTCTAACGTCGATCCCCGCACTGAAAAAGTTAAAGAAGTATAATAATCGCAGATCCATAACATAAGTATTCAAATGAAGCGGGAAGAGCTATACTAAAAAAAAACAGAATTATCTGGAGCGCATGCTTTTTGTCGATTTCTCTATCAATTCTAAACCGATTTCTTTGAAATTTTGCACAGGACATTTTTAGGTCATGTCCTAACATCGGTAAAAAATTCGCGAAATTATATTACACATTTCAAAAGTTAGACCATTTGACATGTAAGAAAATTCCAGAATTAGTGTAATGGGTTTATAGAGGGACGTCATATTTTCAATTTACTACATGTCAAATGGTCTAACGTTTGCAATTCTGCTTTAAACTTTACTAAATTTTTACCGATGTTAGGACATGACTGGAAAATGTCCTGTGCAAAATTTCAAGAAAATCGGTTCAGAATTGACGGAGAAATCGACGAAAAGCATGCGCTCCAGATAATTGTGTCATAGACTTTATTAATGCATCCATCATTATTTTAAATTTGATATTTTGGCTTACATAAATAATATTTCAGCGCTTTAAAGGTTGATGTTTATGCTCCAACATTCAATCATCAAAAGGTCGCTTCTGGAATTAAATCGATACACATCAGGGCTAACATTTATTAGCTGTTTATCTTTTAGCTAACGATACCCAGCTGAATATATTGACCCACTATAGTGTGATATATTGGCCTCCAATAGAGAATGAAATTATCAATCAGTGGAGTATTATCTATAGAGGTATAGTAGGGTGTCACATGTTCTCCCGTAGGATTTGAATGCTAAATCTGATTTTTTTGCTGGTTTTGGTTGCTTTGGGGTCGAACTACCACAAAATAATGGGGTTCAATTTTTTTTACCTCTAAAATCACAAAAACGGGGAGGGGGTGCTGACCCTACTTTTGCTAGCTTTTTGCACCGGTTTCAACTGCATTGCATATTTTATCAATCCGACAGAAATAGAACTGGACCTCTGTTGGGAGAATTTATATATTTTTTTAATGTTGATTATTAATGCGCAGGGTATATATATTCACAGACTGTAGCATAGCCTCTTGACATCCTTCAGAAATTTGCGCTAGAGGGGTAAGATTCAAGGTCAAAGGTCAATTTCATAGTCAAAAATGATTTTTCAGCCAATAAAGGTAGGAACAAGTGCAATACCTCATTTTCGTGGTTTCCACTGAAAAATGCATTTCTTACACTATTTTAATGATTCAAGGTCATTCTCAAGGTCAAAAGGTCAATTTCAAGGTCAACCATGGATGTAAAAATATCATTTTTAACAAATTTAGCTAAAAACATGTGTAATACCTCATTTTTATGGGATTTTTACCGTAGAATTCATTTATAGTAATATTTTAAGGATTCGAGGTCAAAAGGTCAATTCCAAGGTCAATTATTTAAAAGTATGATTTTTTAGCTAACACAAATGGAAAGTGGTGTAAGTAGACCCCTTTCTGTGTGATTTTGACTGGATAATCAATATCTTGCGATATTTTAATGATTAAAGAACATCCTTAAGGTCAAAGTGTCATTTTCATGGTCAAGTGGGCGGACATCTCATTTTTTACAATAAAGCTAGGAACAAGTGTAATACCTCTTTTTCGTGCTATTTCGAGTGATAAATATTTTTTTTGTATTATTTCAGTGATATGTTCATACTGATGGTCAAATGTGATATTAAGATATAAATGCTACAAATTTGGGCACGTATAAAACCTCGTTCAAAGGCGATTTGACAGAATGATCTAAAAGTGTTTTAATGTGGCAAGAATGTGGCGTTAAAGGGCGAGGAAGAGGTGCTGAAAGGTGACGGAGAGGCATTAACCCTTTAAACGCCAAATTATTTTATTGGAATTTTCACCCACTTGAAGTTGTGTCTCGCTGACGTGATTCCCAACTTGAAGTAAGTGAAAATTATTCAGATTTTACAAAATAAAGGCCAACGATTTTGAAATCTTGTTGATTGATGTCACATTATACATGTACCTTAAACATGTTCAAAAGCTGGTATTTGATGTGTTAATAAAAAGTAAAAATATAGTTAAAAAACATTCCTCTGGAACCCTATGTGTAAATTCAAGGTTAAAGGTCAATGTCAAGGTCAAATATGACCTAATGAAGCTTAAGGAACAAGTGTAATACATCATTTCCATATGATTTTGACTGGGCAATTAATTTCTGAAAATATTATATTTATATCTTTGAGGTCATCCTCAAGGTCAAAAGGTCAATTACAGGGTAAAGTAAGAGAAAATATCCCTTTTAACAAATAAAGCTAATATAATGTGTATAATACCTCTTTTTCACGGGATTTTGAATGAAAAAAAACATTTATAATTGTATTTTGGTGATTCAAGATCATCTTCAAGGTCATATTTATTCAAGGTCATCTAAAGGAATATTCCAAGGTCAAAAATGTGAAAAAAAAATAATTACCAAGCAAAAATACAGAGAAAAGTGTAATACCGGTAGGTCTTTTTGATATAATTTTGACTAAATCATCTATTTCTGCTACTATTACGATGTTTGAAGGTAATTGTCAAGGTTAATGTGTCAATTTCAAAGTCACGTAAGCTAAAATGTGATTTTTTTCCAAATAAAGCTAGGTACAAGACAGTGTAATACCTCGTTTTCATGGGATTTTGTCAGGGAAATACATTTCTGTTATTATTGTGGTGATTTCAAGTGATATTTTAGGTCAAATACTTTAGGTCAAATGGTCAATGTCAAAGTCAAATAGGATTTTAACATACGTGCTCCAATTTGGACAGGCATAGTACATAGTTTTGGTGTAATTTTGAATGGATAATCTAATTCCAGTAGGGTTTTATTGATTATTCATCATCAAAGTGATCAGGCGACGAAAAAACGTTACAGGTAGATGTACAGGCCTTAGGAGACAGGGAGGCACTAAAGGGCGACAGAAAAGGGTTAAAACGGCAATGAGGAGGCGTTAAATGGCAATGAGGAGGCTTTGAAGGGCAACGAGGAGGCGTTATAGGGCAATTATCAGGTGGTAAGGGACAAAGAAGAAATATTTAAGTGCGACCAGATGCGTTAAAAGAGGGGGGGGGGAGAATTAAAGGGCTTAGAACGGCATCAGGGGGGGGGGCGATTTGTAAAGTGGCTGTGATCACTTCTTCAATGGTCAACATCACTTTTGTAGTGGTTTAAATAATGTTAAAGTGGTTCTGTCACTTCTGCATTTGCCAAGATCACCTTGTGGTGGCTTAGATAACTTTATCAGTGGCTGACACCAGTTTGTTGACAAGATCACCTTTATAGTGGCTGAGTAACGTTTAAATTGGCTGTGGTCACTTTTTCCGTGGTCAAGATCCCTTTTGTAGTGGTTTAGATACTTTTTAATGTGGATGTGATATAAAAACGCAATTTTGTATATATAACAAGATCATGGGTCAAAGGTAGTTTTCCATCTAGCAGATTGTCAACATAATAATGCTAAATATGGTCATTGATGATTTGAGAGCGTTAAGCTATGAGCACTATCACGCGTTTTGCTACGACAATAATGTCATGGATGATTTGCAAATCATCCATGGCATTATTGTCGTAGCAAAACGCGTAAAAGCTTGGTGCGCTGAACACTCTTCATTGCACAAAGAAACACCGTAACAATAAAGTGACCATAAGCGCACCATTCAACCAGGACCAAAGACAGGAATGTCAGGGCAATCAACTCATCCACAATATTCATAAATATTGATAAAATGAAAATTACATTGTATGAGTGATACGTCAGACCATTTTCAGCTATATTGAGGCTAAACTGGACCAAATTATCTGCTGCAACAAGTAATGATAAAATATTGTCATAATAATTTTGCAATCCGATTTTTAATAGGCTTACACCATACTAAAACAGTGTTATAAGAGTTGGATAATCACATAATCATGATAACGTTGACTCGACTTGGTCTTTTTTATTTTGATGTAAAATAAAGAGTTCCGTTGCAGCTGTATAATATTAGTACTCGCAATTGTGAGGTAGAAAAAACATAGAAAAATACGATACGTTGTCCTTATGATGGCCCACGCCGGACCAGTAATAAATTATATAAGAACACAATGTATTAAATCGAATAAAAATTAACATATATATTTCTAGAAAAAAAGTAGATTTTAACTGAACTGAAAACTGTATATATACGGTTGATTTTAGGATGAATAATTTGCTGTTGGTGCCTGAAGGGTGATAATTCTGTGAGATAATGATGTTATGTAGACCAGACAGCTGCCCCCCTGGGACGTGTAATCTGGTCTGCTTATATGCTGGGCCCAACACTCTCTACTTGTCATAAACGTCTGTCTGCCTGCAAGGCCATCATCACTTAACTCTCTATACGCAACAACTTGTATCTCACCAACGTAAAGGATTGGCTTGATCGATTTTGAAACCACACTAGTGTTAGTTTTTAAGAGCAGGCTGGGCCCATCCCATTGAGAATCTTAAAGTTAAGATTATCTTATCTCTTATTTCCATCACAGAAGTTAAGATTTATTCCTAAAATTATCGTAAAGTTTAGTATCTCACTAAGGTAAAAAATTGGTTTTATGGATTTGATTTTATGGATAGTTTTTAAGAGCAGGCTGAACCCATCCCAATAAGAATCGTAAAGTTAGGATTACATTAACTTTCAATTATTTCCATTAAAAAAATTAAAATTTATTTCTAAAATTATCGTAAAGTTTTGATTGTGAGAAGCCTCCGTGATCGAGAGGTGATGTGCTCGGCCTTAGAAACATACAGGTCATCTCATCGTCACCATGGGGTTCTCCTGTCTCAGTTCAGTCTGCATGTCCAAAAAGTGGCATAAAATCCTCCTAATTCATTCATTCATTCATTCATTCATTCACACGACAATTCTTGAGATAAAAGTCTGGCTTCTCTTATCGATTTCAGTAGCTTCTGTATCATACCTGGCGAGTGGTATGTTTGTATGGGAAATAAGCTTTGCCTAGCACTATATATCTTTCATTTTTCAAACATTTCTGTCGTTCAAGTTTCAAAGCTCTGAGAACATTTTCACTCTGCATAGCAGAACCCAACAATTTGGTCAAATTTGATTTATCTAGGGATCACATTGCCGTATTTCAACTGGTTTGAAGATAGATCAGCACACTTTGTCAAGGGTTAGCCTTATGTAACAAAGGACAGTTTATATTATTTTGTTACTCTACCTATCATGCAAAGATTCTGAGATAATAAGCATAATTAAATAAAATGGTTACCAGTCGGCCAATTTCAGAGAATAATTTTTTCGAGAAAAATTGTATAGCAGATTCGCAACCGTGCATGTGCCAGGCTACTATTCTCCATAATAAACACCGCTACACCAACACATTTTTGTGTAGCATTTGCTCCCAATTGTGTAGAAAACTGCTCCTCTCTACACCAGACAAATTATTCCCTGATTTTGAATCGTATTACTCTATGTAATATTAACTCTCTAGCTATAATACAAGGTCACCAAGAGTGAGAAAAATTAAAACAAAATGGCTGGCAATCGGCCATTTTAAATTTTATATTTTCAAAAATTGTCTCGTGTTGTCCTTGTGTTACACCGGGCATTTTAATTTATTTTACTGCCTCAGCTATCAATCAAGATTATCCTTGTGTGAGCCCTTACATTTTGTTTCATATTGGTGGCCCAGCTACATTATTTTGCATTGTTTTTGCGTTACGTAAATATTACAAAATTATTCAAAGTCAAAATGGCCGCCGAAGTACCATTTTGAAATTCTTTGCTCCCAAAAGATAATCAGGTCATTGGCTGACATAGCTGAGCATATTTGCCAAATTAAAGAGGATCTGAGTAGTATGTGTTGGCTATGTCATGTATGAGGAAGCAGAGGTTGATAAATTAGTAGCTATTTTGAAAACAAGTAAGTGCGGCGGCTGCGGACCGTGTGAAATACAGTAAACAGCCCGCCTGGGCGATGACTGCTTAATTACGTGGAACCAACGTTGATTATATGAGCCTCACATTAAATACCTGAAAGATAAACTAAATTTCTTGTTGGCACTGTGTGTATTCACATACAATCATTGCCCCTTAAAGTATCGGATATAAATTTGGAAGTGTCTATTTACCCCGTCACGGGGTGTGCAAGAAGACTAAAACCCTTATTTGACCCGACAATAACAACCAATCAAAATCGTTCTTTCAATGCCCTGCTGTCAATGTTTGTTTTTTAAATTTACACCCACTGATTCACTAATATATCATAATTCATCAAGACAATTGTATGACATAATACAATCAATTAGAGTCAGTTATCAGGTTAAAAGTAATCCCAGGAAGCACCGCGAGGGTGTCGGTGACCAATCACAGACGGAGAAAGGTTCGTTTACGCTGAGTGTTTTCACAAGCTGGCGCTTATATCGCTATGACCTAGACTTTTCATCTCATACCCTTCCAGCATGTTCACCTTTTTAGTAACAAAACAAATCTGGATAATAACTATGCCTACATCTAAATTCATATATATTCATATATGGTTTTTTTTATCAGTAATAGCCAAATTAAGCGTTTTGGCGGTTTACTAAGATGTATACGGTTTGCTAAGATATCCACAGTGGCGCTCTGTTAGACTGCCGTATTTTGCAGCACCTGACATGAAGTATTCTCAGATGATGGATGTATCTTTGATTAGGCAGATAACATCTAGCTTCCAGGCCAACTGTGAACGTATGAGGCGCTAAATTGATGCATTACTCAAGTAATGGCCCTACTGATTGATTCAGCACAGACAACATTAGTTAAACCGTAGCATGGTTCCTTATGCCAACCTTTCTGATAAAAAGAGTAAACGTCATACTCTACCATGTGGTGGCTGAAATACTATAGTTATGTTACGTAGTATATAATTTTGTTATATTTTAAAGGGACCCCTTGGGATGAGACATTTTCAATGTTGTCAATTTTGAAAATTTGATTTATATAAAGCTATGTAGCCTACTGATCTTAACTGAAAATACGAAAAAGTCAAAAATCAATTTTAAAGCACCGAAAAAGAGTGAAATTGTTGTATTTCCAGGTCGTATATTGCCATGTAAACAAAACAAGTCAGCAATATACAGCACTTTACATCAAATATTCCCACGTATCAGACGGTAAGATCAGAGCATTCGCCGCTAATTGGTGTCTTATAGTCAGGACACGGGAGGACACACCTGCATCACTGATTGTCTACCCAACGCTGGACCGATGTCATCAGCATGTGGCCCAATGCTGTGAAAACATTCAATCGTCCTTCAGGTATACAAATAGTTTGTTTGGATTACTTCTGCTTTCATAGAAATGTTGATTAAAAATATTTGTAAAAATATGAAAAATTTTGAAAAAAATAAAAACATGATCCGTGGGATACACTACTTCAGTACGGAATTAAAAACGAAAATTAATGTCATCCCAAGGGGCTGCTTTAATTTTCAGTGCAAACACTGAAAATAAAAATATGATGTTAATTTGATCCTAAAAAATGCTGTCAGACATAACAATATTTTTTAATGAATTCGTATCATGTACTTTTGATTAGAACAAAACAATTATTTCAAAGCAATGCATATGGTTTGTGGGATAATCACCGCAAGCAGACATGGGAGTTTGAATAATAATGCTGCATATGAAGTGCTGGGAAGGCTGGCTGAATGTATCCCAGCAAACACGGGATGTTGACCTAATGTTGGTTTAATGCTGAGGCAGCGTAGTATCAATGGATCAACATTAACCCAACATTGGGTTGATCAGATGTCTCATGTTGGCAGAAAGGGCATCTCCATACAAGTATGCTGTGTGAAACCGTAGTCTAATAAAATAATAATCAACTTACATGATCATTTTACAGACGAGATGTGACTCTATATAGGCCTACTGGTAGTTTGAGGCACAAACTCAGTGAAATGTAGGAAAATGTCCACCGTCTTTAGCTCAGCATACTTTCCACTGAGATGAGATTTTGTCTTATTTTCAAATTTGCACTGCCAATAAAGGTTTATTTTTTGACAAATGACGGGGTCAGCACATCATTATCCTTATCGCAAGCTCTGACACAGAGATCACATATGTATACTCAGAAAATGAATGGTTGTACATGTGGAACACAATCCTGATTGTGGTGTAGGAAGAAGGGCTTGTCAATACATCTAATTATTTGTTTAAATGTTTTCAATACACGGATCTAGCAGGACACACAAAATGATATTTAGTCGTTCTTGTTGCACTGACTCTTTCAAATTATATATAGGGGCAATGACGAGTGATTTTTAATCTAATACTAAAATATACGGTGCGAACTATACTAGCAAAAATAAATTGATGAAATAAAAGTAAATCTTAAAATCATGCTCTAATTATATAAAGTCATGTAAGTGTTTCTCCATTGACACGACTGTAGCCTTTTAATATCACACATAATTATATAATTTTACGTATTTACTATTTGAAAACACCTAACTATTTGTGCATTAGTATACATGATTGTCGCGAAAAGACTATAATATATACTAAGTATATAGCATATACCTTCTATAATTATATTCTGCTACAATTTTTTTAGAAGAGGTTTTTCTGTGTGAAATATATAGCAAATTGTACCCAGAAGGTCCATGATGATCTACTCTATTTCTCACAAAATTAGAGTTAAGATGGCAATACGCGTTTAGGGACTAAACTATTAATTAAGAAGTAGCTCAATATGTGGCATGATAACATCGG
>OZ024903.1:88411594-88610038 GCA_964017125.1 Flabesymbios commensalis | reverse complement strand
ATACAAAGATAATATTCAAATTGGTATTGGAAATAAGCTGATGGATAAGGTGAGTGAAACCAAATTTTAGGAGTTATAATTGATGATCAATTAAATTGGCAAAGTCATATAAAACAAATTGTTACAAAGTTACACAAGAACAACTATATAATAAAGAAGGCTAGTAGATTGTTATCTATGGCGTCTTTAACTATGCTATATGAGAGTCTATGTTTGCCATATATGCTTTACTGTTGTGAAATTTGGGGTAGAGCCAGTGCATACCTTTTAAATAAAATAACGCTGTCATAGAAAAAAATGATTAGATTGTTTCACAAAGCTTTTTACGGGAACACACAAAACCATTATTTAAACTTTCAAATAGTCTTATGTTTTCAGATCTACTCCAGTATGCTATGTCAATTTTAATGTTCAAAGCTTTTCATAATCTTCTTCCTGCTAATATACAAAATATTTTAAAATTCATATAAATATAAGATCAAGTAGGAGGCAAAATATGTTTTCCATAAACTCTTCTCGCACAAATTTAGGAGACATTGTACTTCTAATGTAGGAAAAAGGTTATGGAATGATTTACCTGTTGATCTGAAGAATATATCGTCAATTTATCTATTCAAAAATAACATGAAGTTCAGTTTTTGCAAGGTTATTGAATCGTGGTTAGGAGGTTTACATTGGTAATTTTTCTGTGTTATTTTGCTTATGAGAGGTATCATGTACTCTCCACTCTTTTCTCTTGACATGTTATATGCTTGCGATAGACTTGTCATTGTATTATGTGCGAGTTCCTTTGTTGCAATGGGTCATCGTAAAATAAATGTAATATCATTTTGCTCTAAAACCACAAATGCAAGTTAATTTATGAAAGGTTTATCTGGTGGCAACCCCGATAAGCAATATGCTTCTGTTGCCACCTAGTTTGTTTCATGTAGCATGCAGTTGTGGCGATAAGGCTTACTGAATAAAGTATCATTATTGTGATGTTCCTTACTAGATGTATTATGTACTCTCAATTTCTTTTCTCTTTGATAAGCTATAGGCTGGTTATAGACGCTTTCACTAGATTATGTGTGAGACCATTTTTCATGTAGCATGCAGTTGTGGTGATACGTTTCAATGAGTTAATTTATTATTATTGTGATCTTTACTTAATTAGAAGTATTAAGTACTCCTAATTCTCTTTTTTTCTCTTTCATATGCTACTGACTTGTTATATACTTTTATTTGCACTATGTGTGAGCCCTTAATTTGGTGTAGAGGGTCATGTGTGAAATAAATTTAAATATCTTTTTTTCAAAACTACAATGCAAGCTAATATTTGATATTTTGTGCAGGTGGCAACCTCGATAAGCATTATGCTTCTGTTGTCACCTTTTTTCTCATGATGTTTCATAGGCATATATTTGTTATGTGAATTACTTCTGTAATTGTCATGAAAAAAATAAACCTCTCAATCAATCAATCGATCAAAACAATCATGGTAATTCCAGGATAGAAAACAGATCCATTTATTTCTCGTGGTTTAACCCCTATATCCTATAACAGATAACTATTTCACCGTATTGAAGGTTTAACCTCGATATCTTATGATAGATCCTTATTTCCCGGTCAGCGTGGTGTAACTCAATGTGATACAATAGATCCCTATTTCTCAGTGAGTATGGTTTAACCCTCTATATCCTACAGTAAACTGTAGATCCCTATTTCCCGGTCGGCGTGGTGTAATCCTTATACTTGTCCTACAATATATACCTATTTCAGGATCACCATGGTTTACCCCCTATTTCCTATAATATATCCTATTACACATCCCTATTTCTCGTTCACCATGGTGTAACACCTATTTCTTATGATAGATCCCAACCCTTATGTCATCGATAACGGTGTTTTTGAAGATAAACAACAACACGTTTTGCACGTCCAAAGTTGAGGTACTTTTGGCAGCAAACATGTAAACTGGTAAATGACACCTTTTTTGAAGAAAACGACGTATGTGCAGAGATTTGCAATTCTTCAGTAAAAGATAGCACCTAGTCTGGTAAAATATGGTGCCTGTATGTGCCAATAACAAGATAACAAGCTTTGACAGACATAAGATAGCAGCTGTAGTACATATTAACAGGTGGTTTGATGTCAATCGATCACCATCACTTTGCTTAGCACTTACTTATCCTTGTTTGGCATATTTGTGAACAGAAGAAAATATTGTCTAAAGCCCAATAATTTATATAATTCATTCTTTTACCTTTTTTATTAGTGGGATAATTGGGATAAAATTGTGAATTTTGGCACACAAATAGTTAAGATATCGCTGTACAGGAATTTTGATGGAAGCAAGTTGGTACGTCCAAATTTTGGCCGCCATCTTGGTTTTTAAAATGGCCGCCACTTGGGACCTAGATTCAGCAATATTTCATAAAGGAAGACAATTAGAGAGCTCGTAAGAAGCTGATTTTTTTATGAAAGAACCCTAGAGGTATCTAAATTACCATAGTAAACGTTCTAGGAAATCCTCCTCAAGCACTCTGACATATTCAAGATGGCGGCCAAGATGGCCGCCAGCGTATAGTCATATTTGATAAATAGCGTAAAATGATCGATTTTAGCTCGATTTTCTTTTGTAATACACCATTTCAAATAGTTTTGTGGCCAGTAAAGCTATATAGACTATCCCCAGCAATTTCGAAAACATATTTAACCCTTTCATCCCAAGAGGCTTTTTAGCGAACGCCCCTGCGATCTTTATTGGGAAAACATTTTTATTTATAATCAATTAATTAAGTATTAATGGTGATGTATATTGGTTTCAGTAATATAGATATATTAAAAGCACGCTTATTGGTCAATTAAGTAGTATTTTTAGTTATACAAGATGGCGTCCAAGATGGCCACCAGCGTATAGTCATATTTGATAAATAGCGTAAAATTATCGATTTTAGCTCGATTTTCTTTTGTAATAGGCTCTACACCATTTCAAATAGTTTCGTGGTCAGTAAAGCTATACAGACTATCCCCAGCAATTTAAAAACATATTTAACCCTTTTATCCCAAGAGGCTTTTTAGCGAAAGCCCCTGCGATCTTTATTGGTGATGTATATTGGTTTCAGTAATATAGCTATATTAAAAACACGCTTATTGGTCAATTAATTAGTATTTTTAGTTATTCAAGATGGCGTCCAAGATTGCTGCCAGTGTATTGGCAGATTTAAGAAATTAAGTAGATTCTTCAATTTGTCATCAATTTCTTTTGTAATACATCATTTTAACTAGTTTCATGGCCTGTGAGTCCATCTAAAATACTCCCAGACAACGTTAAGCATATTTAGCACCTTAACATGAGGGTTTTTAATTGGCGACATAAAACAACCAAAATGTAGTTGGTGAACCACTTAGTCCATACAACTTTCCAGCTGTTTTTCGGGTGTGCAACTGATTTATGTTTTTTTAATGTCACAGTATCCCTGGTTGTTACGTTATCCCTGTAATAAATAATAACTAGTAAATATTGAAGATATTTTGGTCATAGTCAACAATGTGTTGATGACTAAAGTGGCCTACTAACCAAAACCTTACTCTGTTTATCACATTCTGATCACATCGCTGGCTTAGGGAAGGTTGGAAAGATCATTTGAAGATATACTGCATATAAGCAGAAATGCATAACAATGTTATGTATTTCTGATGTAAGTGACATGGGATTGCATGTAGGTGATATGTCACTGCTTGCCCACAGTCCTCATTTGGGGGACAGAGAATATAATTTTTGTCTGAATGAAAACTATTATTTGATTGCATTCCCCTGGTAATAATGTCACCATACACATACTTGATCACAAGCATTATCAGCAATACATGTAACTTACGAATATACATGTGCTTTAATGCATGCACTGGTATGTCAATCAATTGCTGCTGGAAAGGTGGTGTATTTAGATATAATGACTATAGGGTGTCTATAGGGATATTGTGTGATAAAGGTCCTAAATACGGGTCTATTTGTAGAGAGTACTTGATAGATTATCACCCAATTTACAGCATATGGTCCTCAGGGGCTCTAGATGTACGCTATGTTGCGCTCTTGTCCTTGGCATAACTTTGAAACTATTGGTTTAATAGACTATCACCAAATGTTGTACAATGATTCTCAGGAGCTCTAGATGTGCTGTTCGTGGTTTCTATTCTTTAGTTCACTTTCTATACTACTTTGACCTAGTTTAGCGTGTTTGACCTTGATGGATCGTTACAAAATTTGGTACAATACAGTAACTCTAGGTGTATCTGAACCTTCGTGGTTATTTTCCTTTAGTTTACTTTTAGTATTGTACCTACGACTCAGTTAAGTGTCTTTGACTTGACTGTTTTTTTCTGGGACATATATGGTAAAATACTTAATCATGCTGATGGATTGCTACCATCCTGTTAATCCTTGAGTAAATCGGGATGTAAAAATGTGATTTACTTTTGCACTTTCGTGTGACAGGTGGTATCGACGATGTTGTAATAGTCAGCGCTCTGGTGGTAATTCTTAAATAATGTGAATTCTTTTGACATATATACAGTAAATCAAATAGTAATAACAAAAAATTCAAAGAGTAAAAGTGAAGAAAATTAACATTCTCTTCCAAAGCCATCTTTCTCTATTTGAAAAGCCCTATATACACTGTCATTATAAATGCACCACCTTTCCAGCGGCAATTGATCGACGTCGACATACCAGTGCATGCATTAAAGCACCTGTAGGTATATTCGTTTACGTTACACGTATCACTGATAATGTTTGTGATCCAGTATGTGTACGGTGACAATATTACAAGGCGGATACACTGACAATACGTGGTTCACTCAGGAAACATCACACTTACATGGAATATATCATCAAATGATCTGTCCAACACAAATCAATGTCACACCTGGAAAACAGCTGTAAAATTTTATGGGCCAAGTGGTTCACCAATTACATATTTGTCGCCAAATGAAAACTCTCATGTTAAGGTGTTAAATATTGCTCAACATTGTCCGGGAGTAATTTAGATGAGCTCACAAACCAAAAACTAGTTGAAATGATGTATTACAAAAAAAAAGAAAATTGAGCTAAAATTGACGGATTTGCACAAATTCTTAAATCTGTCCGTACACTGGCAGCCATCTTTCAAAATAGATGGGGGTAGGCTATATAGATTTACTGATCATATTTCAAATTGTCCATCACAAAAGAAAATTGAGCTAAAATCTATCAATTTACGCAAAAAACATAAATCAGTTTCACACCCGAAAAACGGCTCGAAATGTTTAAGGGCTAAGTGGTTAACCAATTACATTTTGGATGTTTTATGTCGCTAATTAAAAACTTTCATGTTAAGGTGTGTAAATATTGCTTAACGTTGTCTAGGGGTAGTTCAGATGGACTCACAAACCATAAAACTAGTTGAAATGATGTATTACAGAAGAAAATTAATATAAAATTGAAGAATTTACTCAATTTCCTAAATCTGCCCATACACTGGCAGCCATCTTGGACGCCATCTTGAATAACTAAAAATACAAATTAAGTGACCAATATAAGCGTGCCTTTAATATGCCTTTATTATAGTATTACTGACACCAACATACATCACCATCAACACTTAATTAATTGATAATACATAATAAAGTTGTCCCAATAGAAATTACAGAGGCGCTCGCTAAAACGCCTCTTGGGATAAAAGGGTTAAATATGGTTTCAAAATTAGTCTATATAGCTTTACTGACCACGAAACTATTTGAAATGGTGTATTACAAAAGAAAATCGAGCTAAAATCGATCATTTACGCTATTTATCAAATATGACTATACGCTGGCGGCCATCTTGGACGCCATCTTGAATATGTCAGAGTGCTTGAGAATGATTTTCTAGAACGTTTACTATGTTAATCTAGATACCGATAGGGTTCTTTCCTGAAAAAAACAGCTTGTTATCAGCTCTCAGGTGACTTCCTTTTCGAAATATTGCTGATTATAGGTCCCAAGTGGCGGCCATTTTGAAAACCAAGATGGCGGCCAAAAACTGGACGTACCAACTTGCTTCCATCAAAATTCCTGTACAGGAAGATCTTAACTATCTGTGTGCCAAAATTCAAAATTTTATCCAGAAGTGCACACTTCATCTCATATATTGACTTAAGAGCCCCCACTATATGTATTAATAATTAATTCGTCATTCATTTTTTCGTCTATTTATGTATTTTTTATTTATTCATTCATTTATTAATCAATTCATTCATTTATTCATTCGTTTGTTCATTCGTTTGTTCGCTCGTTCATATATGCAATAGTTCTACAAATATACAAGGTGGCCAACAATTCCAGTACTCTTGACATCCAAGATAAAATGTTCAGACATCATAATTATACTTAAAATTGACGTTAAAGCGCAAAAGAAAATAAATACATGATGTATGTATCACGCGCCAAAACCAGAGATAAAATTACTACACATTTTTAAAATATTATTTTAATCCAATAATACTATTAACCTAGCTAAAATGAAAAAAACACATTTTCTTGAGTGCAGTTTGTATAAAAATATATCAGAAATATTCTGGCGTGCAAATACAATCATTAACTGTTATTTTTCAGTGGAAGAGATACATTTGTTTCTTTTTGTGCGGCTTTTAATTGGTGGAATTTAGTTAAATGTCCTAAAAGGTGGTGGTCAACACCACTTTCTAGCGCCATGTATCTATTCCCTTGGAGAATACGCATTAACTACTGTTTGACTATGTTCAGTAAGGATGAGATCTGAGGAATTGTCACCCACGCTCAATGTAAATTGACTACATTAACACTGTCCTGCAGGGTTGACATTTCGATAGAAGATATTTTGTCTACGAGTAGACTGCCTGATCTATATATAATAGAGAAAAGAGCTACCGTCTCCCTCATTGCATGAAAAACGGGACCCATGGGCTATGTGCATTGCCCTAATCGTGACACACTTGTCTTAGGCTAAGTTGTTTTGATCACCATTTAGTCCCACGCCCGTGAAATATCTAATCCATTCATAGGAACTAATATTATTATTATTGCTGTACATGTGGCTCGATAATGACAATATTTTACTGTAAAGCACAGGATATATCAGGTAACTCTTTCAGCGATGGGATCGTCTTTAGACGTCAGAATCTGACGTCTAAAGACGATCTCCTCACTGAAAGAAAATAATATAAAGGCCGTAGACCCATAACATAGATATTTGAATGCAGCGGAAAGAGCTAACTATGAAATCCATTTATGATGATTTCAGATAAAAAAAAATGATGTCGATAGTTCATACCAGCATTTTTTTTTTGCTTTGTAGGGATACGTATACAAGAAGAGGATGATAATGAATTAATCAACCATATTACAATGAAACATTAAACCTTGTTCTGCCATGTCCGTATATAAAGGGGTTTAGTTTTAAACCTAAAATAGTCTGCGGTAGTTTAGTTAACCCTTGAAGCGCTAAATCACAAATCACAAATTAAATAATGATTCAATTAATTCGTTTTTTTTCAATATCAGTATCTATTTCAGTCCCTGAACTAAGGATTTTAATTTAGATGAAAAAATATATATTTTAACAAGGATGACATTGCTACACAACGTGTAGCATTCTGTGAAACTCAATGACCTCGACCTCCTTTGCTTTCACCGAGCTGGATAATACAATGAAGTATGCATTATCTATTGAAAAAAAATATTTTGTATATTCATATTTGACAATAACCCGATATAACTAACGAGGCAAACTACAACTGCATACAATACACATCATATAATGTATGACATTGCCTCATAAACTAAGCATTTCCATTACGACGAAAAAAAATATATTTTAACAAGGATGACACTACTACACAGCGTGTAACATATATTAAGTAGTGGAATATAAAAGACTAGATTAAGAATCTGATGATTTGAAGCAAGGTTTGAAGAAAGTTTATTGTAGCTTTGCATATGATATTTACAATCTAGAAAGCGTCTCAAATTTCTAAAACATTTAGCCTGCAAATTATGTGCAATGGTATAAAATAAGGTGAAAACATATATTCTCACAGACATTGTATTATTTAATTAAACAGTGCTAAAAATAGGTAAATATATATAATGGTACTGTATCAAGACACACGTGTCCTCTAAATAAAATGACAACATAAGGGGTTTGGCCAGACAAATGATTTATTATCGATATATTAAATATATTACCCCTATGCCGCCAAACATTTGCAAATCTAGATTTTTAAACAGACATTGTGATCCCAATAATTGCCATTTAAACGGCTAATAAAACAGCTTAAAAAACCTTAAAGCGAAGTGAGGGTTTAAATCGTTGCCCAATGACTAACAATCACCTTAACGTTGACCTACTTTAGACTTAATATTACGTCATCGTAATATTATATAATATTACGCCATCCGCAATTGGTCCACATCTCGTTTGAGCAGAGTGTACATCTGTGATGTCCTGAGGTGAGGGTTATTGACGAATAGTAAACAAGTTGAAGCTCTTATTTCACATGTCATTTCCTCGTGGAAACACCACAAACGGTTGATGTGTTTTTGTTTGTAATGTTTTACATTTGTAGACGTCGACCCTGTGAATAGGAACAGATCACCCGGAAGTGATCCATGGGCTGTCACGCTACAACGTATGCGACGTGTAAAAAAATATATCTTACACGTTGACATACGCTCTCTAAATTCACCCTTTCAAGCCTGAATTTACCATAGTCATCTTCACCCACTACAAGCCGCGAATTGCTGCCGCAATTCTCGACTTGTAGTGGACGAAGATGACATGATGTGGTTTAAAAATTGAAGAAAATTGCCACGTATTGGTAAACCAGTTTCATGGTAATTTGCGTTATAAAACCCTTAGTTGTAGGAAAATTAGGTATGTTTCAGGAATGTAAAATGATGCTTTATTGCATCGTGGGGGCTTAAAGGATTAAAAACAAAAGAACAGTACAGGAAACCTAGATAATAGATTTATGCATGTTATTTGTACACTTGATGAACATTTACTCAATTTAAGTGGCGACTGCTAAGTTCTCTGTAGTGTTCCTCAGAGATAATTTGTACATTTCAACTGTTTATGACATGTTCAATACTCAATGTTTACCACCCTTTCTGTCGCTTTAGATGACATGATACCCTGATAAGTTCCACATGTATAAGTTTAAGTATCAGCGTGAATCCGTTCATGACGCTTTAGAATCCCTGATGTTCTAAAATCTTTATGACACGTTCCACATTTATAAGATTTAACACCAGTGTGAATCGTTTCATGTACTCTTAGACTTCGAGATGCAGCAAAATGTTTATGACACGTTCCACACTCATAAGGTTTCACACCAGTGTGAGTCAATTCATGTTGTTTGAGATGCCATGATGCCCTGAAATGTTCATGACATATTCCACATTCATAAGGTTTAGACCCAGTGTGAATTCGTTCATGTCGCTTTAGATGCCATGATGCCCGAAACTCTTTATGACACGTTCCACATTTATAAGATTTAACATCAGTATGAATCCGCTCATGTTTTTTTAGAGTTCCAGATTCTGTGAAATTCTTATGACATGTTCCACATTCATATGGTCTGACACCAGTGTGAATTCGTTCATGTCGCTTGAGATGTCCTGATTCTCTAAACTTTTTATGACATGTTCCACATTCATAAGGTCTAGCACCAGTGTGAATTCGTTCATGAGCCTTTAGCTGCCTCGAAGAAGTTAGCTTTTTATGACATGTTCCGCATTGATAATATATGACATGGCCATTGTGTACTCGTTCATGCCTTTTAAGATCCCTTGAGTATGCGAACTCTTCATGACATGCTCTACACTGATAAGACTTAACACCAGTAAAATTTAGTTTCTGCGTCGTTTCATGTTCCTTATTTCTTTCTGGACGCAAATTACGTCTATGATGTTTATCACTGACATCGTTATCTCCATGTCTATCATATGAGGTCAGTGATGGGCGCACCTTAAACTCACAGTCACCAGTCTTCTTGAAATCGTTCTCAATTTTTAAACTCATTGAAGGGTAGTTAATACTTGAACCTTTTATATAAACAAGACTACCGTTTTTAATATTATTGGACAAAAAATCACATTTAGTCGCCAATAAGAAAGCATAGCCTAGTTTGATTTTTCCATTCATTGTGCAGTATGTCATGGAGACAACTTTTGTGGTAAGTATGAAATTAAGACTGGCCACGTCTTTCTTTTCTCATATGCTTTGATTATCCTCAAACAAATCACAAATATTGAGTTCACGGTTGTCTTTCATTTCTTTGTAATAATTCCTATGTGTGCGTTTCTTCACCTTTTAATGTAGAAACATTAGCGTCAACAATAAATTCTCCAATTCAAAACATCTGAGTAAGTTTAATCTGCAATAAAACAAAAACATATTTATTGGGGACCGACTTTAGACGTCAGATTTCATTTAAGGGGTAACATTTATAGGCGTATCTCAGTGTCACAAGTTAAAAACACAATGCACGGCAAAACACGGCGACTTATGTGCCAAGAAAACACACAGAGAGATGTTATTATGGCCGACACCGTAGTGCTATCGGTAATTATTGTTTGATTTTATGGTTTATGATTTCCTGTTCATGTGACGTGTTTATTATCATTGTACAGCACATGTGGAGTGCTCTAAACAACATAAAGTGTTAAATATTATAACAGATAGGTACATATTAATTGACGACGGGAAGATTCTGTACACTTATGCGTCATTAAAATGAACAGTACATTATCATGATTATACTACACAGTGCATAATATGATAAAATGGGTAATGATGTAGATATATAAACAACTATTAAATGCATTAAAGTTATTTAAAAGAAAAAAAATACCTATCTAATGATAGATATATATTTCCTACACCAAAAAAACAACAAATATAAAATGGCTGATGTTACTATAATATTAGCAAAAAGACACTCTGGAAATAGGCTATTTAAAGTTGATATAAGTGGAGCATACGTTTATGTAAGAACAATAAGAATACGTAAATGATATGTAGTAGAGCCCTTATGACATGTTTGACTAATATAATACGTATACAATTAAGAAAAAAGTTTAAGACAGTAAAGTAATTAGGCACTACAACGAACTATATACATACCTAATATATATGTATTAACTAAACGAACTAAAAGCAATATACATGTTAATAATACGGTAAATAATATACCTGATACAGAGGCCTATATGCTTCTCGCAAGGAAACAAGAGATACAATATAACTACTTTTATGATGTGCAATATAAGAAGCATTCAAAAGGAAAGTGTACAGGCCGATTTCGGGCTATATAATGTGTGATAAGCGACATAAACAACATAGAGTTATAATTTACTCTCACTCACCTTTGAATAACTTGTAATCTCTATGACGATGACAGTAATACAAATATCTCTGTTCAAATGTTATCAATATGTATTCATCACATCATACATTACATCCATGACAGCAAGCAAACCTGCATTTCATGGAGCGTTTTTCATCCTAAGTTTCTATATTAACTCCCTATCACGTGTGTGCTTTCCAATCGGAAGCGTCTGTCTGTGGTAGCGTTGACAGTTGTCATTGCTGATTGGTGTCGTTTGTTTGTCCAACGTGTCACTTAGCTCAAGCGGGGACCTCCTCGTACAAACTGACAATTCAAACCTACACGGCACTTGACTATAGAGAAACTGTGAGCGCGGTGAACGCGAGTGAACGCGACGCCCTCCTCTTACACACTGACAACACAAACCTACCTGACACTTATTTGTAGAGACGCTCTGAACGCGGAGCCCTCCTCTTGCACATCGAAAAGACAAGCAGCTAAACTGACACTTAGCTCTAGAGAAATGAAAATGAAATGAAAGGGGGTTCAAGCCACATTTGTGCACATATATTTGTACCGGGAGAACCTCCTGAGGATGGTGAGATGAATGAGATGACACTACCCTCCAGACACAGTATTCAAAACTCGATCCCTGGCACTGTTGATGCCCCCAGCCCCTGGGGCAGGTCTCAATTTTGTTTTATTTTAATTTAATTTCTAAAATGGTTTTATGTCCCAAACCGTATGTGTGTATGTACCGGCTAAACTGGACAAGGAAAAGTATCTGATGATGGTGAGATAAGTCACATGACACTACAATATAGATTTCAAAATGACAGTTCTGTCGGTGTGAGGTCGAGTAACCACTACCCCAAGTCTCCGCTCTTCTGGGCAAGAACGTCATCAATCACTAGGATAAAGAGAGAGAGTTGAATGAAAGTTACATATCGGAAATATCTTAGACTGAGATGGTGAATCGGTGAAGCAATTAACAGCAAAAATCCTATTTTACAATATCGCTCCCATTTTCTGTGATGCTTGCTTGCTAATAAGTTTTCATAGACAAATAATATCTAGGCTTTCCGCAGACAATGATGAAATACTCACATCACAAACAGTGTTGCAACGTTGAGCAACATTGGACGTATTTTTTCATAATACATTACTTTATTTCTAATGATCTGCATCTGAGACTGTCACAAAAACTGGACTACATGAATACATTGGTTCTTCAGATTGTTTTCAGACAAGCGTCTTTTTTAGATAATACGCTACAAAGTCTAGGCTTTACAATTAGATGGTTTAAAAAAACGTGGAATGAATGCTGGTTGAATGAGGATGTGCCAGATTGATTGATTTACTGACTGACTGACTGACTGACTGACTGATTGATTGATTGATTGATTGATTGATTAATTGATTGATTGATTGATTGATTGATTGATTGATTGATTGATTGATTGATTGATTGATTGATTGATTGATTGATTGATTGATTGATTGATTGATTGATTGATTGATTGATTGATTGATTGATTGATTGATTGATTGATTGATTGATTGATTGATTGATTGATTGATTGATTGATTGATTGATTGATTGATTGATTGATTTAGTTAGTTAGTTAGTCAGTTATGGGCTAACTAACCAACGGGGCGGGAACCAGGGTCTTCAGGTTGGATGTAAACCCGTGGCTCCCTAACACTGTCCAGAAGGTACCACTGAGGGTTATACTCATTCGTGAAGCATCCTGCCACCCACATCATAATCCTTAAGGCCGAATGCGACTAATCGTACCTACAGAGTGTACCGAGCACAAACCACTCTGCTGAATCAACCAGGTTAAGCAACCAACTTAGGCCTCATCCTATTTTTTGGGGGGTGACCGTCCTGGGTTCGAACCTTTGACGTGCCCTTATTTTTTTATGTCATATATGACTTTATATTTAACTCTAGAGTCTAGAGTCCCCAAATAACCTTTGAGGCTCACTTCCGACAAGGTGGACTCGAACCATTAAGGCTCACTTCAGAATTCATTAATGCGTTGATGGACATATTTAAATGCCATATCACTACTCTGACTTTATCAGCCGAGTTTTCCAGATAGAATCAAATTTTGTGATGTCTGAAAAATGTCCCAAGCCAAGGTGGACTCGAACCACCGACCTTCCCCTGTACGGGGGTGCTCTACCATTGAGCTATCGGCGAAGGACGAGGACCTCCTTGGCTCACAGGACACTTCTCAGACACCATTACGATTAGGCTATTGGAAACTCCCATCTGCAACGTGGTTCATGCTCAGTAGACTCAGCAGGTAAACCTCAGCTTTTCTAGGTATTTAAGCAGCAGGAATTCTACCTGCCCCAACGGATCTGGCGGAGTTAATTATTTTAGTTAGTGTTAGTTAGTTAGTTATGGGCTAACTAACCAACGGGGCGGGAACCAGGGTCTTCAGGTTGGATGTAAACCCGTGGCTCCCTAGCACTGTCCTGATTGATTGATTGATTGATTGATTGATTGATTGATTGATTGATTGATTGATTGATTGATTGATTGATTGATTGATTGATTGATTGATTGATTGATTGATTGATTGATTGATTGATTGATTGATTGATTGATTGATTGATTGATTGATTGATTGATTGATTGATTGATTGATTGATTGATTGATTGATTGATTGATTGATTGATTGATTGATTGATTGATTGATTGATTGATTGATTGATTGATTGATTGATTGATTGATTGATTGATTGATTGATTGACAAAGTAATCGATCGATCGATCGATGACTGAATAATTGATTGATTGATTAAATAAATTAATGAATGAATGAATGAATGAATATATGAGTGAATGAGTTATTTTTTCATTCATTCATTCATCATGTCGCTAAAACTATTTTTTACTCATTTATATTTTAGCTGATTTATTAAATAAATAAATTCTGATTCAAACACAGTGTTTGAAATTTGCAATAGTGTCAGAAGATTTAAAAAAAATTAAATACAATTTAAAGATAGATATTTAATAATGCACAATTTCTGCTTGATTTCAGATCAGTATCTCCACATTTGTCAATAATTATCTCATGAAAAAGTGATCCCAGAATAAATACTGACTCTGTAGATAATGATGGAAGTACGTAGTGTCTTTGGTCACTTGTGATGCCATCTCATGGTGGTTCTGTATTAAATGACCTTCTTGTTTCCTAACATCATTGGAGACGTCATCGTTGGAGAAGAAATAGCGCATCACGTCAAGATGTAGATACGGTGTTTCAATCCCAAGATGCCAGTGTATCCATGTTCAAGTTGTTTTCAAGTGCAGCAGCTATAAAACTAAACAAGAAATATTGACCTTGATATTTCTCAGAACTTTCAATCTGTTAATGTTATTTCTCCATTATCATCAAGTCGATGGCGATTGATCATTTCAGCGCGGGACGGTAGTCAGAATATGACGTCTATATACGTCAAAATATGACGTGTAAAGACGGTTCTTGCACTGGAAGAATTAAAAAATATATACTGGTGGTAGACTTATGACATATGTATTTAAATGTAGCAGAAAGAGCTAACTAAGACATGTATAATGATTTCAAATTGAACAAAACCCTTTGATCTCCATGTTTTGAAATAACCCTTTAACCGCTAAATAATTCAATCTGAATTTTCACCCACTTAAAGTTGTGTCTCGCTGACGCGATCCTCAACTTCAAGTGAGTGAAAATTATTCAGATTTGAAAAAAATGGAGGTCAACTGTTTTCAAATGTTGCTGATTGATGTCACATTTTATCTGTAACATGTTTAAAAGTTGGTACTTAATGTGCTGATAAAAAATGAAAACCCGAATATATGCGGCACCGGCGGTTAAAGGGTTAAAACTATATCAGCGTTGTAAGGATTAATTTTCAAACCTACTGCTAAGCACCTCACAACAGACGGTGTAATGACCTGCATAGATGTGATGATGTCTTTCATCCACTGTCACATGGACTTAGTTAATCAGTTGATGACAGACCTCCCGCTGAAATGACCCGCGCATTGTCCCCCTAATCCACGGGTGAGCAGCAGGATTGTGGACATTACCTCTGGAAGCACCCAGCCTGACACAGGGAGGCCTATTATTCCTCATTCTCATTCACATTACATATTCAGATGTGGATAGCTGCCGCAATTCCCAGCTATAATAAAAACATATTTCGGTGGAATATACTTTTTGAAATCAATTTGTATTGCATCAATCCTTCATTACGTGGTTATGTAGATAAAGCTTTAAACAGACAAGTGATGTGTTGTTACTTTGCGACATTTTCAGCTATTTGAAGCTAGTAATTACATAAGCAACAAGCGAAGAAGCCCCATGCTTTAATTTAGATTTGTTTTAAATGTTATATTATAAGGTCGTTATTAGAAAAATAAAACAAACAAAAAACATATTATTATACGGTGGTTGGTTTAGGGGTTTTAAGAAAAAGCCAAAAATTCGAGAAAAACTCGGATTGGCCAGACTCCACCCACCCACCCCTCTATCCAATATTTTTTTTGGGGGAAACATGTTCAACAAAAAAAACACCACAAAAAAACAAAAAAAAACAAAAAAATTCAACAAAAAAAAATAATCCGAGTTGGGGCTTGACCCACCCACCCACTTCCGAGTTTTTCTCGGATTTTTGAAATTTTTTGAACTTGACAAAACCCCTTAGTATGTTTAGGACTATTGTATTTATTTCTTGTTTCATCTCGTGCCCACGAAATAGTATTTCGTGCGCACGAAATCAAACGTATAAGATAAAATATCATCGTCCCAAACCAGCCACCACATGAATATTACTTACAACATATTTTTCATAATGAATCAGTCTATGAATCTATCTAAAATTCAACTTAAGTCCGGAATACAATTTTTTCAGAGCTCCTCTATGCAGACAGACCCAGGAAGAATACTAGACTATGGTAGAAAACATGACAAGTGTTCCATTTACACCTGCTAATGACTCGTCGTCTGTACCTTCTCTAGAGTGGTATATGATGATGTTGTGATAAAATAACAAGATAACATAAATATTGCATTAGAAGAAGCAAAGCGTCTACAAACAATGATATGCTCCCAGAACACCAACACATGGCTAACATCTTCTGCTGGTCCAATGCAATGACACGCCGTCTACAAGACGTTGGCTCAACATCAGGCCAGAGTGAATAATATCTCGTGTTTGCTGGTGATAATAATTGTGAATTGTCTGCTTGTTGTAATTATGTTCTCGGCAGATTGTGAATTGTGGCAGATTCTGTGTGCCAGACTAGACTTTTTCCTCCTTCACTCTGTCGTCAATGTAGGCACTGACACCGTGATAGTGAATCATAACAAACACTTACTTTTTATGTCCACACAGTCGGCGGTAAATTACATTCAGCGGCAGCAGTATCCTAGACGGGTCAATAATTTACATTTATGTGCTGTTTTTTTCATACCATGGTCAAGGTGTGCGGTGAATTAAGGAGAGACATTGTAAAATTACGAATGCACAAATAAATACTTCTTATTTCATATCACATTGATATCACATTAGATTTATCGTTGTTGAAATCAACATCATTCGTGGCGCTGGTGATGTATGCTGAATGTACTTGATCTACATTACAACACAATAATAGAAAAACAAAAAAGCGCAGCGTAATTTTTATCATTTATCTACGATGTATCGTTTGTTTTATTGAACCAAATCCCACAATAGACGATACAACATTTATCATTATTGAAGAAAGAATACAATACAAACACAAGGTAATATAGATTGGTGTATGGCTTCTGTGAATCTATTTAAAGGGACTGGCCCAGGCTAACATCATAAAAAAATCGGTAATTTTATGTTGGCTTTTTTAATATGACCATATGAAGTAAACATTTCCATAGACTAGAACTGCAAAAGTTTTTTAATTTTTGTGCTGCGCATTCACCAGTTAGGCTAGATATAGAGACGAAATTCCTGATTTCTAATGTCGGACAACCATGTCAAAAATAAGAAATACGGGAATTTCGTCTCTATATCTAGCCTAACTGGTGAATGCGCAGCAGAAAAATTGTTCTATGGTCATGTTTACATCATATGGTCATATTGAGAAGCCAAAATAAAATCACCGATTTTTTGATGATATTAGCCTGGGACTGTCCCTTTAAATAAATAATGTGGCTTAAAATAGTATCAAGGGATGAATAACGCTTACGTAGTATGCGGTTTATTATACCACCTTAAGGCTTCACCCAGTAGTCAACATTTTGAGAATATACGTTGAGAATATACGCATTGCCGGCTATCCATAATTTAAAAAAGTACGCTTATAGCGTTACCGGTACTCATTTAGTTAACTACTTCTGACTTAAACTGGTTGTTGCTATTAAACCTGTACATATCAAGCCTCGTCACCATTAGACTGAAAATGTTTTATCAAATTAATATAGAATAGTCATTGCAGTCTCGTGCTGCAACGAAGAGAGCATATTCAAGAGCGGGATACCAGACAAATTATCTGCCAGCTTCCTTTATAAAAGACAAACTGCCACTGCACGTTGAATAACATCCAATGGACGAAGGTTAAATAATTATTACCACTCTGACAGCCCACCAAGCCATGTGACAAATGTCATGTAGATTAGAATATAGCTACTTAGCTGAAAAGAACACATAATGATGAGAGCTCACAGCAAACACGACGCATAGACCCAATGCTGGACCAATGCTGGGCCGACGTCGTAGACGGCGGGCCAACATTGGTTCAACATTGGGTCTTTGTGTCGTATTTGCTGAGAGCTAGTACACAACCAGATGAGAACTATATCTCTATCACCACATTTAGAAAACTTTATGAAAATGTGTGCTATTGTCTCCAACAATAATATCTACCTATTCCCCTAGGATAGTATAGAAGGTCCAACATTCACTTACTAGATGTTCCTTGATGATACCACATATTTAAATCTTAAACGAATACCGGGCAATAAATGCGAAGTACTACAATAACTTTTTCACATCCTTATGCATAGTGTGAGGTCATCACAAAAGGCTGTTTGTGAATATCAGTGCACAGTGGATTTAAAATTATTCAGTAATCTTTGATCAACTTATATCGTGCATAAACGAAACAGTTGAAGAGGCAGATACTGCCCCTCTATTCAAGCTTGAATACCTCAATAAACTGTACATGTCAAGAGTGGAACCGATAGGAGTTGTACTTGAGTCTACACAACCCGTCTCAAGAGAGCGTATGTTGATGCACTTCCTTACAGGGGCCATAAAAAAAGATACATCCAGCTTGTACACTGACAGTGATCTGGCTAATTTGAGGCATGCGAGTATGATTTGTAATGCTAACAAATGCTGCTAGCAGGAGCTGTACGTAATTGTATAAATGTTCAAATCATCTCACATTTCTAATGGTTTATTACCAGAGAAATACTAAGAAAAATATTTGGTATAACTGCTTTTGACAGTAGGAGCAGGTATTAAAAACAATTAGGGCGCATCAATTATCACCATCTACGTCTGTGGCAATAGCTATGTCTGTTTATCTCTCTTCAATCAGGAAGAAACATATACTGCTGCTATGAAATCTGGGCATCGCAGAATACTCCACCCGCATGCCGTGGACACCGATGCGGTGGTTCTCGATGTCAGGCTCACCCAGGAAATGTATCACGTAGTAGATGAGCTCAGAAGAACTGTTAATTGTTCATGCAACCACAGGACACGGAATCAACCTTCGCGGGACGAGGGGAAAACAGCAGTGTGGAACACTTATTTAAAAATGACAAATGCACTCCTGGACCTGGCATCTGTACCGCTGTGGATTATTTCGCAACCCTCGAGAGATATGTGGTATTCATGTATGACCTCACCTGTACATATTCTGAGATAAATCTGGCAAAAATGCCCGATCCCTCGAAGGAATATTTTAAGCCCTGGATGAACAATTGGATTGAGCCACTTAAGCATCAATCATCATACATCATGTCATATTGACCTTTAGGATGCCAGCAGCGACATGAGTTATTTCTAAATTATTTAAACTGGAAAGACAACCGAGCAGACGATCTATTGAACAAACAATCGGAAGAGCGTACAAAACGAGAGGATGAACGAGCAACCCTGGGCTGTAAGCGAACCAACCAATTACCATGATTGCAGTTGAAATAACATAACTCAACCCTTTCAGCGTGAGGACAGACATTAGACGTCAAAATCCGACGTCAATAGACGCCAGATTCTGACATCTGAAGTCGATCATCCCCGCACTGAAAGAGTAAAACATAACAATGGCCGAGACCGATAACATAGGTTAAACAAATCTGTAGGGTTATTTACATTTCTCCACCTAAAGGGTGTTGGGAGGCCTGAGCGTATGGGTCGTAATACATGTAAGTCTATGGGGCGGGCATTATGTGTGGTGAGACGCCAAGTTAGATCATGAAACCATGATAATATGGGGACATGGTGACTTGTGGTTGTTCTAAATTACAATGTAACGTAATAACAACCAATAATAGCGAAAAAAAGATACCCAAAATCTACATCAACCAATCAGAGCATACCGTCTCAGATAAACAATCAATCTGCGAGACCTATTCTGAAATGCATAGTCAAAAGGCAGTATCTGCTTACTTCATAAGTAAGCCTATACTGCCTTTTGGCTTTGCGTATTGTTGTCACTCCGATTTAGGGATATATAAATACGATAATAGCTTTGTCAGACCAAGTTAGCCAATTCTACCGCCAACAAATCCAGCAGGAGTTCGACTTGTCACATGATTTAGTAGGGTCTGCTGTGTTTTCCCGCTCGATATTCGTGCCAAAATGGATTTTATTGGCTTACTTTCATAATTTGGACCCGCTGAATTAAAAAAAACTCTACTCCTTTAGTGCGCATTTTAAATTTCAAAATGGCCGCCAAAATAGAGGATTTTTCACAATTTTTTCTCACCATAAGTAAATATGCAACTCTTTGAAAAAAGTTATCATCTTTTATTGACTGCTTACATGCATACCTAAGTACAACAGAAGATTCTGCTGCTTTTCAGACCTTTCAAGATATTTATTTAAAATATTGAAGACATTTTTGTAGCTTTTAGTAAAACACGAGCCAACAGCATAATATACGGCTAAAATAGCTAGTAAATTAATTTCTGAAAATATATACAGTCTTCTGATGGATACTTCAGCGTTAGTAGTACTTAATCAAATCAAATCTAATCAAATAATCTTTATTTATTGAGGGTATAATATTTAGCGCTGAAGCGCTAATTTGCAATGGGCCCTCGTAAAATCGTACACATACATGTACAGTTGTCAATATAATTAAAAAGCACTTGTGAAATTTTAACACATTTTATAGAACAGATTAATGATAAATTATACTATTGAGGGGGTTACGTTTTTAAAATACCAACTTATAAAAATCAAATTGTTTACAGTTACAATATACGTACACATACATATATATGCACACATATATGATTATTCATTAACTATACATTAACATGGGGTACAGTATAATAAGAAAATAAACATTGTTTAAACTTTGACACTGGATTGGCAGATCAAATCTCGACCGGGATATTATTCCACACAGTAATTATGCCTATTAAGAAAAAACTTTTGTAATAATGCTGGTTACTATGTAGATTCATTGTACTGGTAGATCTGGTATTGTTGGTATGAATGTTCTTAGAATATGTAAATAGTTTTTCTAAGCCTTAGTTACTTAAACCATTGATGCATCTGTATACCTGGATTGCTATGTTAAAGTTTATCCTAGTTCTTAATGGCAGCCATTTTAGTTCAGCAAAACGATCAGCGATTGTAATGTTGTAATCATAATATTTTTTATCAAGAATAATACGGAATTTCCCATGTTAAAGTTGGGTTCAACAAAATGCTGGAAGACTCCAGCAATTAACATCTGATGTTGATTCCAGGCACATATAGCGCTTGATCCATCTTGTGGCAAATTTGCTTCCCCAGACAGAGCCGGTAAAATCATGAAAGCCTATTAAACCTCTGCTTTTCTCAAGCCCAATAGCATTAGACATATATATATATATATATATATATATATATATATTAGACATATATATTAATTCTCCGTCTGGATTTACCTTTTCCAGTTATAAAATATAGATTTCCTTATGTTGTTGTTTGTCACCAAGTCTATCAAGAGAACAAATATATCCGTATCGGGTGAATATACGACTATATCGCGAATGTCTCCATCTGTTTTTTATGCATCCAGCACATGCATTGGAATTAGTGTATCCGCCTCTTCGTGTTGGTGATTATGTATATTAGGATGATAAAGGCCAGGATAGTTTGAATAAGTGGACGTCCCATAGACGACATTTAACTGTTTTACTAAATCTGAAAAATTAACAAGCAAAGCTTTTCAAGGATATTATGTCAATTTTGCTTTGGTGTCAATGTGTAAGAGAAAGGTTTTCAGTGGTACTAGTTTTATATTGGTTGAATCATTTATGTCAAACCTTACAGGTTCAACCCCACCGGATCTTTTATTGCGTGTCTGAGATTTAAATGAGTTTTTAATATACCTATCGAATACAACTCTGTCTTCTTTATACCCAGACATGATCTTGGAAATACTGTGAATGAAGGCTTGAGCAAAATCAGAGCAGTAGGCCATTGTTGTTGTCTTTGTGATGGCTTGTACAACTGACAATGCATCTATGATGCATACATTGTATCGATCTTGTTTTGATCAGTTTGGTCTGTCGGTACAGCAGCTATATCTCCTTCTGGTTGATTTGATTGTTCTACTTGGTACTCTTCAATACAATGGATAATGGCGCTTTTATCATTTGGTATAAGGAGTAGACCATCAGATAAGAATAAAGACCTTGGAATTACGGAAAATTCATATGTACCTATTGTCTCTTGTAAAGAAGCTATAATGGTTGGACGTGACTGCTGAACAACAAGAACTCTGGCTAAAAACTGCCGATCCTCCCTTAATTTCACAAGCTGTTACCAAAAGTAGCCTTCTGACATGTACAAAACGTCCCAAATTGATTTCTCTGATGTGGACGTTGCAACACGTTGTGAAACAAATTCCCCAAATTGTGTTTTTCCCTTTGTATCACGAAGAAGAATATATTATTTTGCATTGTCTAGAATCTGCATATTAGAGGCTATGTTCATTAGTTTATGAGAGAGAAAGGATTTCCGCCACAGTGCTTAATAATACTCTGTTGGATTAAGGATGATTTTGCGTAATGCCAGTGGTGCCTCCTGCAAGTTTTCTAAATAGTTTTTCCAATGTCTGATCCACAAATAGGTTTGTAAATGGAATACCTGACTTGTCCAAATGGAGCCATTAACCTACTCTATCATATGTCATATATTTCTGTGGGAAATGAGTGTTCGAGCTGCATGCTAATTTTTCTGCAGTCACGGGGCAAGCTAGATTGGTTGGAGGGTTTTTTAAATTGATGTTAACATTAATAGGGTTGATATATTCAGGTATATAGATCAGTTCATTTACCGGGATGGAATCAGTGTCATCGTCGGTTACATCGTTTTGATTGATAACAATTAGTGTACCATGCAGAGTGTTTTGACCATCAAGAGTGTTCTCTTAAAAAGGCAATGTTGTACGTCGCAAATAAGACAGATTCGCCTTTTTAACGAAGGCTAGCAATGCAAATCCACCTCTTCATTCGCTCAGCAATACCACACGCGATACGCTTTTCCATGTTAATAATCTTCTCATAATTTAAACTTTGAATAATTACTCCAGCACCCGTATATGTGGTGTATCAGGCTGGAGGGGGGGGGGGGAGAGGCTGGCAGACCTAAGGTTAGTCGACCAGCTGACTCTTACACTCTGCCACAGTTTTCGATTCTATCGCAGATGCCGGAAGAGAATTCCAATCGGGTATAGTTTGATGCCAAAATGAATTTTGTCCCAGTGTGGTGTTACATCTGATTTGTTTATAGACCTGATTGTGCCTACCACGTGTTCTTATATCTGCTGGGATTAAACGGTCATTGATACGAATTTAAACTTTTGAACATACATAAAAGTCTAGAATTTTTTCGTATTGTTTTCAAGTCAGTTCAGCCCAGGTTCTGAATGAGAGATGTCACTCAAATTGGTTGTTTGTCTATAATTTTGAGTGACAAATCTTGCTGCTGATCTTTGCATTGTTTCTAATTTATTGATGTATTTTTGTCTAAAGGGGTACCAAACTGCTGAAGAATATTCTAAGGTTGATCTGTCCAGGGAGAAATAGGCAGTCTCCCTTAATTCAGGGGGACATGCCTTCAGGGTCCTCCGAATTTGCTCTGATTTGTAGATGGGATACAACGTTGAGAGGATCCCTGCTTATATTTGTTTGTGAATTGTCAATCGCAAGCCAGTTGAAAGTGTAGTTTCGTGATTGTTTCTATATTGACAATCTGAAGTAGTGTATAAGAGGACTGTCGGTCTGTTTTGAAACTATATAATATCTGTTGTGCTACAATGTTGACCGATTTCTTTGAAGATTTGTCACGTTTTCCTGAAATCTTTTTTATCTTCTGTGCCAGTGATTAGCCACCAGAGAAAGAAGGTTAGCAATGGCGGTGTTTGAAATTATCCAATTTTATTGATGTAGAGCCTGTAAATTTTCAATTTTCATGCATAATACATTGAAGAATACATTGGAAAAAATAATACAAATTATTTTCAATTATACTTCACAAAGTGCCCATTTGGCCGCCATTTTGAATTTTAATTGGCTGATAATTTTGGGTTGGTATGAAGTAACACACAAAATCACTTTGTATCTTATTTTGAATGCAAAATTCATGAATATGTAATGCCAAACAGTTGTAATGAAGACGTGAACAGTTGAAAATCATAAGAAATATGATTAAAATGGCGGCCTTTTTGAAATTCAAAATGGAGGATGAAGGGGTTGTTGGAAAAAATGGTACCTGCATTTTTTGGATTCAGCATACCTTTATTGATGAAAAAAGTGAAAAAAATCCATTTTGGCACGCATATCGAGCGGGAACCAAATACTTGACATAGCAGACTATACTAATTATATCAGCAAATCGCCGCCTTCATTCAGTTGCTATATAAATTAGGCTTGGGATACTTTGTCAATAATTGCCTTCCTCACTATGACATAGAAATCCAGATATTTTTCCGCGTCTACCCCGACCATATTTGCTGGCAGCACATTACATCAATTTTCCACCACCGAGATTTAAACAAACCTTGGGTCTCGTAAACGGTTAACGATTTCAGTGCGAGGACCGTCTTTATATGGCTGTAGACGGTACCCACGCTGAAAGAATTAAAATGTTTATATAGGCATAGACCCATAACAAAGGTATTCGAATGAAGCGCAAAGAGCTGACTAAGACATTGATGATGATTTTGCATTGCAAACAACCCTTTAATCTCCATGGTTTATGCAAAAATATTCCAGCGTTGTAAGGGTGAATTGACGTTAAAATGCGTAATACTCAAAAAAATTGTTTTATTCCACATTTTGTTTCACTTATCAAAAAAATAGTATACATTTTGATGAAAACATAATTACCATAATTATTAACAACTATAAAGTCAAACCACCTCTTGGTGGCAGATGGGCACTCTGTGCTGTCAAAGTGTGATGTTATTTGTTTGTCCTCTAGCTGATTCATTACGGAGTCTATCGACTGTTTATGAAAATTCAATATTCAATGCTTACCACGAGTGTGAATCCGCTCATGTCGCTTTAGATGTCCTAATTCCCTGAACTGTTTATGACACGTTCTACATTTATAAGGTTTAGAACCTGTGTGAATTCGCTCATGTTTCTTTAGAGTACCAGACTCTGTGAATGTACTATGACATGTTCTACATCTATAAGGTTTAGAACCAGTGTGAGTCCGTTCATGTCGCCGTAGACTCCCTGATGTTCTAAACTCTCCATGACATGTTCCACATTCATAAGGTTTAACACCAGCGTAGATCCGTTCATGCTCTTTAAGATGTCCCACACGATTGAACTGTTTACGACATGTTCCACATTCATATGATTTAACAGCAGCGTGAATCCGTTCATGTTTCGTTAGGTTTCTACACTCCGTGAACTGCTTATCACATTTTCCACACTTAAAGGGTCCACAGCTGCTGGGAATCCGTTTATGTTCTTCCAGGTCTTCTGACTCCGTAAATTCCTTGTGACATGTTCCACACTTATAAGGCTTCATATCGCTGTGAATTTTTTCATGTCGCCTTAGGCTCCATGGTGTAGTAAGCTGTCTATGACATGTTCCACATTCATAAGATTTCACACCACCGTAAATTCGTTCATTTTCTTTAAGATGACTCGAATGATTGAACTGTCTATTACATGTTTCACGTTCAATGGGTTTTGTTCCAATGTGGATTCGTTCATGTACTTTCAGGTCTGATGACTCAGTGAGCTCCTTTAGCTTTTGACTTGTTCCACACTTAAAATGCTTCATACCAGTGTGACGCCGTTTATGTCGCTTTAGAACAACCAACTTCGTGAAGGTTTTGTGACATGTTCTACATTCATAAAGTTTAGGACCAGTGTGTGAATTCGATCATGTCGCTTTAAACTCCAGGATGTTCCAAACTGTTTGTGACATGTTCCACATTTATAAGGCTTAGTACCAGTGTGAATCCGTTCATGTTCTTTAAGATGTCCCGAACGATTGAACTGTTTGTGACATGTTCCACATTTAAAATGTTTAACACCAGTGTGAATCATTTTATGTTTCTTTGTAACACCCGACTTTGTTAATGGTGTATGCCTTTGTCCACATTCATAAGGTTTAGAACCAGTGTGAATCCGTTCGTGTCGCTTTAGGCTCCATGATGTTGTAAGCTGTTTATGACATGTTCCACATTCATAAGCTTTAAAAACAGCATGGATTCGCTCATGTTCTTTAAGACGACTTGAATAATTGAACTGTTTATGATATGTTTCACATTCAAATGGTTTCGTACCAGTGTGAATCCGTTCATGTACTTCTAGATCTGCTGACTCTGTGAACTCCTTGTGGCATGTTCCACATTCATAAGGTTTCATATCGCTGTTAACTCGTTCATGTCGCTTCAGATCCCCAGAAGTTCTAAACTGTTTATTACATGCTCCACATTCATAAGGCTTAGCAGCACTATGAATCCGTTCATGTCGCCTCAGAGTCCCACAAGTCCTAAACTGTTTATCACACGTTCCACATTTATAAGGCTTCACACCAGTATGAATCCGTTCATGTTTGATTAGACTTCCAGATTCTGTGAAATGTTTATGACATGTTCCACATTCATAAGGTTTAACACCGGTGTGAATGCGTTCATGTCGCCTTAGATGATTTGATTCCCTAAACTGTTTATGACATGTTTCACATCCATAAGGTTTAACACCAGTGTGAATTCGTTCATGACGCTTCAAATGCCGCGAAGAAGTTAACTTTTTATGACATAATCCGCATTGATAAAATTTAACACTAGTAGTACCTTGTTTTTGTGCTAAGTCATGATCCCTGTTCCTGTTTGAATCAGAATCAAGTCTATGTTGTTCATCATCACAGATACCAGCATCTCCATGTGTGTTACTTGCGGTCAGTTCAGATGTGCATACTTTGGCATCACAGGTATCATGCTCCGTTAGATCTTTCTCCAATTTCACACTCGTTGAATCATATTTACTACTTGATCCTCTTAGATAAACAAGATCAGTGTTTTGAATATTCATGGGTAAAAAATCACATTTCACAGCCATTAAGAAAGCGAAGCCTAGTTTGATTTTTCCATTATTTGTGCAATATGCCATGATGTCAACGTATTGAAAAGTTCTAGGCCCTTTAATATAAAGATCTTGGCCCTTTTACCAATACGTTCTGGGCTTGTCCAGGTCCCCCAACTCGTGGGTAGGCTGCGTTGGGTGAGAGAATAATACAACACTCTTTTCTGGATCAAAAATGAAAACTGAAATTTTATTGTGGTTTCGTACATTATATGGTATCGGTATATCCGGCCTACTATCGGGCCAGCTGCGCGTAACATAATTTGCCATAATTTACGGCTGGTAAAACATAATGTCATTTAGTGTAATGTCGTAGGGTCGGTAAACATACTCATATATTTCCTTGATTATGCTGTGGATTTATTACACCTGCCACTCAGGCCGGGCTTTGTTACAACGACTCAATAATCTCCATTTTCCTTTTTATAAGTTTGGCATTTCTTTAGATCCACTATGTCGTTCACAGTAAATATACAGTCTGATATAACATCGTATATATATTATATATATTTATACCTTTCTATATAATAGTTACTACTTCCCGTAGGCTAGGTGTTCTTATTAATATGGTTACCAAATATCATATTGTTCTCTCTACTTAACCAGTCCGGAGAGGGTTTGTTTTTGACCCTCGTATAATTCAGATAAATTTTGTTATGTAAGCTTCTTAACAGTCATTGCGTACCCGTGATATACTTTAACACCTAGAGTTAACACCTAGCGTACGGAAGTGTGGCAAACCGATTACTCAGTCCATTATTAATATAAGCTGCGGCTAATAGTTGTCTGCCTGGGGAGTAATAACACTCACGGCCTGTGCCCAGCTTATCCGCGGTCTGGCCTGTCTTTAAACCAATTAGTCCTTTATATAGATATTTATTAAAACCGTTACAACCAGACTAAACCTATTTGGAGGACGAATATATTTTTCACGCCTGGCACTTATGCCGTCAGTACGGGATACCCCACTAGAAACGGGACATCCAGATATCCTGACACGCAGTATCAGTGCACGGTGCGCGTGTCGCAGAAACCAGCCGAAACAATCAACCCTTCTTTCCCAGGGCTTACCATGCTGTAATTTTCATTTATATTAGATCGGAATATTTTACATTCGCCCCCCTCTAACGTGAAAAGGTGTATGTAAGTGTATACCCTTAGATACACCTTTTTACCATAAATTCATCTCTATGACTAAAATATTTATGTTATCAAGCTTAACCACAAAAGTCACTTTACATTTCAACAACTTATTCAAATTGCATAATTATGCTTGCATCGTATCGATACCTGTGCAGGTTAACATTGCATTGTCCCATGTATGTAAACTTTAAACAACGTGTACAATAATCTTTTAAGCACTCTCAGTTAGAGGACTCAGCAGTTCCCCCTGGAGATGGAGAGGCAGGCTGAGTGAGGGCCACCCATGTGGGCCCTAATGATTGCAGCTCAGACGCTGTCTCCGCATCTCGCGACTTTGGGATTGTGTCAGTTTTCTTGCACCATCGAGTATTCCCCCATTTTCTCAATATGAATATTGTCACCCCCACTGAAAATGTAATGCTGACCCCGGCCGTAATCCACCCAGAATGGTAGGGATGATCAGGCCCTGTATTCCATCCTGGATGACTTACTTTTGGGGGTAGCTTCAGTTTTTGGATAGTTAGGTCCGTTATTGCAGGTAGGTGTTTCCATTCTGGGCGTTCCAGTTGCTGTCTCACCAACTCGTCCGGAAGAAGCTGAGGTAAATTTAGTGTATCTACAGAAAGAAAGGGATTTACATATTTTAATGTTGAATTATAACGGACTGTACCTGAGAGAAGCCATTCTTTGCCCCGTACCTGACAAGTAGCAGCTACGCGCAAAGTGTATATTCCCAGCGGGAGATAATTGGCTCTCTCTGGTTTCTTTGGACAGTGAACACTGTACGTCTCCCCAAAACTGAGGAGCACGAAGATAGTGGGTGTAACTTCTTTTACTGTCCCAATTGGGGCATCCACTCTGGTAACCGTTACAGCACAACTTTGATAATGATTCGAGTCACCGTTCAGAATACTGCGTGCACACAGTAATCGTCCTGCTCCATAGATTGGCCCAGTTCTGCATATACCTGGCTGATTTCCGATGCAGGTGTGAGGTTCGAAAATACCTCCGTGACGTGTGTCTATCGCCACTGCTGATGGTACCTGTATCTGAAGTGTGTAGTCAGAAGTATTGCGGGGGACTGGCCAACTAGAGATCCGGTACCTCAGGTATTCTGTTTCATCCACTAAAGGTAATTCTGCCTTGAAAACTAATTTGTTCTGATCCTCCCACATAGGGTGGATTTGGATATGTTCATAGTACCACTCACTACGTGGTCCAAAATGTCCCAATTCACGGCTGCTTTCCAGGATCTGTACCAGATCCTGTAGTGGGAGAATTTCCTCTGTGAGCCAGCCAAGTTCAAGGGATGCTCGTTGCCGCTGATATCGATCGCATTGGCGCTGCCAAAGGTACTGTACACTCCCTAAGGCGGCCAATATGCGATCGACTCGCGCATCATCCTGCAATTCTGTGATTCTTCCATTGTTTCCACTGGCTATTTTCCCCAGTCTCGTGGTTTCTGTGTACAGCTTACCCATATAATGTTCCATGTCACGAATGTGCTGCATGTTTCGCCTCACTTCACTATGTGTTTGATTTACAACCGTTATCAAATCATTCGTGGTGTGCACAATTTGAGATTCCAATTTCATGGCTGAATTTATGTGTCGCTCGCATTCTTCAACTTCACTTTGTGTAGCTGTACCAAAAAGCTTAGAACTTATCTCACCTACAATGTTCAATAACCCTCTCCTTCTCCGGACTCTGGGTGCAGAATGTGAAGAGGTCAGAGCATCTTCCATATCTGTTATATGTTGATCCCAAATCATGCGTGTTGTGTTTGACGGTGGACGATGGTGATATAAAAGTTCCAATACATGTCTAAAATTTGTCAATTTTTCAGAAATACCTTGCGGTGGAGTGGGTGATTCAATTATCACTAGTACGGTCCAAGTGGCCACCTGGGCCCGTATGTCTTCCGGTGTAGAAATCAATAATCCATCTTGGAGTGGGTGCGGTTCATTTTCATGCAGATGCGCGAGCGTAGGAGACATTATTAGGCTCCAGCCATAGTAAAGTAGGATACCAGTGCAATAGCCTCGCATTTTCCTTTCTTAATAATCTGTGGGCTGGGAGGAGAGAAAGCTTGGCGTTTCACTGGCCCAGCTGTGTCTGCAATAGTTTCAGCTGGTTGACGTCGTACTACCCAGCGGTTCCTTCGGCGGCTTAATCGGACTGGGGATACTGCAGGCTCAGCAGTCAGAGAAGGTTGGTGGTCAGCCTGCGACTTCAGTGCCCAGTGCGGTCCTTGCTTTATAAATCTGGTTCTGAGTCCCTGCGGCGAAGTAAAAAGGGGGGTTGAAAGTGATTGGTTCACGCCCTCCTGACTTGTTTGTACAACCGGTTCCTGGGTCTCCATGGGCTCGAGGGAGGGGTTCCGTTCACTTCGAAGGCCCTCCTTTGGAACCATTGGCTCAGGTTCATCTGACTGTGCAGCTTCTGGGCGTGTCGGTGGTGGAGTAGGAGGGGGTGTCCTGCTGATTTGCGGTTGAATGTTGGTCTGAAGGGGAGGTGCCACAGCCGGTTGGTCGGCCGGGGGATCATGTGTGGTGACTGACCTGTCTATTGGTGCCGGAATAGCTGCGCGACGGCGCTGATCTCGTACTGGGCGTGGATTGATATCCTCCCATGCCATGTCAGGGTCGACTATTCGCACCTTCTCCCTATTTAGCACTTTTGTTTTACTTGTCTGTTGTTGGCGGATCCACACTACGGGTCCCCGCACTCTAGTGACCTCCCACATAGGGTCCCAACGACTTGTAAGAGTTACTCTTTCTTCTGCTTTCACTACCACTGTGTCACCTACTTTTACATCATCACAATTAGCCCGCCGTGCCAGTCTCTCCCTATTGTACCTCCGACTGTCTGTCGTAGCTTGCCTGGCCACTTTTAGTGCTATAGCCAGATCATCTAGTCTATTTCCAAAATAATTGTCTCTTTTTACAGTTAGCAATCTGGTCAGGGGCAGCCGACCACGACGTCCATAGAGTAGAAAGAAGGGGGTGTAGCCAGTTACCGAACTCACACTGTTACGGTAGGCGGCCAGACAGTCACCGAGTTTATTTTCCCAATTTGGGGTATAATTATTGACAGTTTTTGCTAACATTTCTTTCAAAGTACGATTAAATCGTTCTACTCGCCCATTGGACTGTGGATGTACAGGGGATGTGCGGTGGTGAATAACTCCTAATTTCTTCAGATAATCCACCCAAGCTTTGGCGCAAAATTCTTGGCCATTGTCAGTGATTAGGAGCTCTGGAACTCCGTGTCGTGGTACAAACTGAGTGGCCCATGCATTCCAGACACTTTCATTTGATTTATTTGGAAGGGGAAATGCTTCAACCCAACCAGTGCAGTGGTCGATAATTGTTAGAACGTATTTATTGCCAGAGAGGGAGGGGACGAATGGTCCAATTAAATCGGCCCCTACTATTTGCATAGGGTATTGTGCGAGAGGCATTTCCCCCATAGGTACATGGTCTGATCGACGTTGGTGCACCTGGCATACAGGGCACAATCTCAATCGCTCCCGGATTGTCTTTCTCATGCTAGGCCACACATATGCTTCTCGCAGACGATCTAGAGTTTTTTCAGTAGCCATATGTCCAACTTCTTTGTGAGCGCGATCAATGACAGTATTCTGATGGGCTGAGGGAAGGACTAATCGGGGGTAGTCAGCTGAGTAGGGGGTAGGTTTTCTCACACTATATAAGGCATTGTTTATCAAGATATAACTGTTTTCCTCATCATCATTATCGGCCCGTTTACGTAATTCAGCAAACTCCTGTTCTTGATCTCTAACTATGATAGACATATCGAATCCATCCTGAAGGAGGGGCAGTTGCTCCTCAATTCTCTGATCTGGTATGGCTGCAGGGTCCACCCATTGGTCACAATCAAAAGTTGCTATTTCCCTTTGTGGTGGTATCCGAGATAACATATCTGCACGAATATTGTTTTTGCCAGCCCGATATTTAATTTGAGCTCCATATTCAGCTAATAGCACACCCCATCGCTGTATTTTTGTATTTTGCATGTCCTTTGTGAAGAGGGAGGTGAGGGGTTTGTGGTCTGTGAATACAGTGAATTTTGCCCCATATAGGTAGGGTCGTAACTTGTTAATGGCATAGACTACAGCGAAGGCTTCTTTTTCAATAGTGGCCCATTTTCGTTGGGTCGTGGATAGAGAATGAGAAATGTATTGTATCACCCTCTCAACTCCTTTTTCATCTTCTTGGACCAAGATTGCCCCAACAGCATATTCACAAGCATCAGTGTAAAGTTTATAGGGGTGGTTAATTTTGGGTGCAGCCATCACACTAGAAGAGGTTAAGAGTCCTTTTAATTGTTCAAAAGCATTTTGTTGTGGTGTGCCCCATTGGAAGTGGGCATGTTTGCGTTTAAGTGTTTCTAGGGGTTCAGCCACTGCGGCATAATTAGACATACACTGCCGATAGAAACCTGTCATACCTAAAAATGATCTTACCCCTTTGATGTCAGTGGGTGGCGCCAAATTTTGTATGGCTTGTATTTTTTCCGGGTCTGCTGCAATTCCATCCTTATTCACAATATATCCTAATAGCTTCACACTGGGTAGTCCGAAAGAACACTTTGTTGGTTTTAACCGTAGACCGGCTTTTCGTAAACAGTCAAAAACCAGTTGAATATGGGCTAGATGATCATCCATATTTTCACTGTAGATAACAATATCGTCAATGTAGACCATCACACGCTTTCCAATCAAGCTAGCCAGTACTTTATCCATTGTACGCTGAAACACACTAGGCGCATTGGTAAGGCCAAATGGCATTCTCAGAAACTCATAGTGGCCCATATGACATCGAAAAGCGGTTTTTGCTATTGACTCTTCCTCCATTGGCAGCTGCCAGTACCCGGCCTTTAAATCCAAAGTGCTGAAGATGGTGCTGCCCCCTATCTGGTCGAAAATGTCTTGAATCTGTGGGAGTGGATATTGGTCTCGCACTGTTACACTATTAAGTTTTCTATAGTCCACACAAAATCTCGTTGTCCCATCCTTCTTTGGAACTAGAGTGACAGGGCTAGCGTAGGGAGATGAGCTTGGCCGAATCACCCCCTCAGCCAACATGTCGGCCACTGCTTCTTCACGAGCTTCCTCTTCACCAGTGGAGTACGGTATGCAGGCAAACTGATGGGTGGCCCAGTGGTTTTAATTGTCATGGGGACTATGGAACAGCATCCATTATGCTCACCTTTAGCTGAGAAAATGTCAGAATTTCTTTGTACTATTTTATTCACTGCTTGGCTTCCTGTTTCTGGCAAAAGTGGCCCGATACTGTCCACATAGAGCCCTCCTATGCGATGAAGAGGCCACACTTTGTTATGCCAGAAAAGTTCATCATCTCGAAAATTTATAATTCCTTGTCCTTTCCGCAGGTTATCTGCACCTAGGATCATTTCGTGGTCCATTTTTCCAACCACAGCAACTTTTACCACTGTTCTGGTATTGTCAATTTTAATCTGAGTGACTCCTTTCACGTCAATGGACTGGCCAGATATGCCACACAATGGCGGTCCTGGCTTCAGGTAAAGGCTGCGGTGGCGTTTATTTGCTAATTCTTGAAATATGTCCAGTCGTAGGAGAGAGCATGTCGCCCCTGTGTCAACCAGCGCAGTCACTTTTACTCCTTGGATCGAAAATGTGACTGCGGGGCGATAAATCAGCTCTCCTACGACCTCCACCCGTTTCCCTGGTTCGTAGGCCTGCGCTGAGGGCACTCACGGCGCATATGGCCAGGAGCAAGGCAATGGAGACAAATAGGTCGTCCATCTGGGGTCCATCTTGGCTCAGTTGTAGCAACGTTCCGAGGACGGCGGTTGGCGAACTGTGGAGCTGCGGCCACTGGTTTAGTCTTAGGATGGGCCATGGGCCGGCTCTGGAGTGCTATTTTCTCAAGTTTTGCTACAATTTGCTCTTGGCTTTTCAGTAATTTCTGGAATATATCAGGATTTACAGCACTTTGGCGAATGGGGAGTGGTGTCTTGGGTGTAATAGTACCAACCTCCATTGGTTCCTCTGTGCGGCTGAGTCGAGCATAAGCATCTTTTCTGGCACTGTAGCCAGAAATCAGCTTTATAGCTTCCTCCAGCGTAGAAGGCGCCCCTTCTTCTACCAATTTTCTGGCCAATTCAGAACTGCGTAATCCTCGGGCATAGGCACGAATCAAGATCCTGTTCTGATCGTCATTCCTGTCTGCTGTGGGATATGCTGCATCAGCCACTTCCCGGAATCGTCGGTTATATCCAGCCTCCGGTTCATATGCGCTTTGGTTGGTTTTTTCCAACTCATCACGCAATGCACTTGCCTCATCAATATGCAGGAATGATGCAGATATATGTTCCTTTACAGCCTCCCATGGAACGTCGTCTCTGGCGGAGGAATGAGTGGTCATATACTCCGAGATGAACCTCTCTAGTTCATGCCTTAAAGGACCAGCAACTGTCCTTGAAGCCAAGCTGATGGTTTGCTTGGACGCCAGCAGTTTCCGTGCTAGTTCAATCTCTTTAATCCAGATTCGAACCGCCGACGGGTTACTGCCGTCACAGACGGTTGTCTGCTTTATCTGACCCTTTAGTCTTTCCGAGTTTGCAGCTTGTATTCTCACTTGTTTCTTCTCAACAATCCTTTGTGCTTCCATTTGGGCCAGGCCATCAGTGTATTTGTTAAATTGTGAGGCATCCATGATAAATGAATCTATGAAGTTGTTTTCTAAGTTTAGTAGCCAAAAAATGTATAACACTTATTTAAATTAATTTATAAAGTAGTTATTATCCTCTCACCCACGCTAAAGCCTTAATCCGCCAGCTAGCTCGCCACTGAAAAGTTCTAGGCCCTTTAATATAAAGATCTTGGCCCTTTTACCAATACGTTCTGGGCTTGTCCAGGTCCCCCAACTCGTGGGTAGGCTGCGTTGGGTGAGAGAATAATACAACACTCTTTTCTGGATCAAAAATGAAAACTGAAATTTTATTGTGGTTTCGTACATTATATAGTATCGGTATATCCGGCCTACTATCGGGCCAGCTGCGCGTAACATAATTCGCCATAATTTACGGCTGGTAAAACATAATGTCATTTAGTGTAATGTCGTAGGGTCGGTAAACATACTCATATATTTCCTTGATTATGCTGTGGATTTATTACACCTGCCACTCAGGCCGGGCTTTGTTACAACGACTCAATAATCTCCATTTTCCTTTTTATAAGTTTGGCATTTCTTTAGATCCACTATGTCGTTCACAGTAAATATACAGTCTGATATAACATCGTATATATATTATATATATTTATACCTTTCTATATAATAGTTACTACTTCCCGTAGGCTAGGTGTTCTTATTAATATGGTTACCAAATATCATATTGTTCTCTCTACTTAACCAGTCCGGAGAGGGTTTGTTTTTGACCCTCGTATAATTCAGATAAATTTTGTTATGTAAGCTTCTTAACAGTCATTGCGTACCCGTGATATACTTTAACACCTAGAGTTAACACCTAGCGTACGGAAGTGTGGCAAACCGATTACTCAGTCCATTATTAATATAAGCTGCGGCTAATAGTTGTCTGCCTGGGGAGTAATAACACTCACGGCCTGTGCCCAGCTTATCCGCGGTCTGGCCTGTCTTTAAACCAATTAGTCCTTTATATAGATATTTATTAAAACCGTTACAACCAGACTAAACCTATTTGGAGGACGAATATATTTTTCACGCCTGGCACTTATGCCGTCAGTACGGGATACCCCACTAGAAACGGGACATCCAGATATCCTGACACGCAGTATCAGTGCACGGTGCGCGTGTCGCAGAAACCAGCCGAAACAATCAACCCTTCTTTCCCAGGGCTTACCATGCTGTAATTTTCATTTATATTAGATCGGAATATTTTACAGTATGTGATAAGTATGAAATCAAACACTATCCACGTCGGTCTTTTCTCATATTATTTCACATATCTTGAAACAAAGCAGTCCCAAATAATCACAAAAATCACCAAATATCGAGCATAAAGTCATGAAATATAATCTTGTTTGTTCAGAGTTTCTTTGCAATCCTTTATAATAATTTATACGTGTGGGTTTCATCACTATTAATGTAGAGACGACTATCAGCTTCTTTACCATTAGCGTCAACAAAATATTCCTAAATTCAGACAATATAAACAAAATTCAATCTGCAAGAAAACAAAACATATTTTAAAATCTGCGGCACACACATATTCTTATCAGCAAAAACAGCATATTTACTCCATCTACTGTACGTTGATTGTTGGTCAATGACTAGAGTATGCAACAATGCCCAAGCATTGTACCAGCATAGGGTTAATGCATCGTGTTTCTCTGGTTCAAATATCAATGAGAAAATCACATATATGCCAGTTTTTGTTTAAACTTTAGAGGTCTGAAATAATAAATTTTAAATTATCTGTCACATGTGATTGTGTCTCGCTACCGTCATCCACAATCACATGTGACCAGTGTCACAAATCAAAGGCATATTTTATTTCACAGTGAAATATAGTTACGTAAGTACTAACCGAACACCCCAAAATAATACTATAGTCGACATCAGGTTTCAAGAAGGTAATTCTTGTTCGAAATTCATCAATATCTTATCATTTACTGCTATAGCGGCACGGCGTCGTTTATCTGATATCGACTTCCTGAAAAGAAAATTTTACAGCCCGAGTTCAGCCTTTATCTCACTCACATTTAGATAACTTGTAATCTTGTAATGATGACAATAATACAAATATCTCTAATGAAATGTCATAAATATGTACGCATCGAACCATATTGTTTGTTGTATATTCGTAACAGCGAGTCAACCCCCATTTAACTGAGCTTCACTCGCCTTAATTATAAGGCTCCATCTCAACTCCCTGTTATGGGTGCGCTGTCCAATCAGAAGCATCTGATTGTGGTAGCGCTCACAGTTACCATTGCTGATTGGTGTTTTCCCTAATTGGTTTGTCCAACATGTCACTTTTCCTACACATGAACAACACATGAACAACTCAAGCCTAGCTGACACTTAGTTTTCGAGAAGCCGTGAACGCGAGTGAACGCGAGGCCCTCCTCTCAGACACCAACAGCACAAACCTGACTGAAACTTAACTCTAGAGAAGGCGTGAGTCCCTCATTTACTTTTTCGCTTAATTACAAAATATTAATCCGCACGAATCAGTATATTGTAATTTTAATGTATTTATGTTTTAACCAGTATCTTTTTCAAATTGCATTACTATTTTTTAAATGTGTGCACTACACATGTTACAGGTTCTATTTATGTAGGCCTATACTGTCTCCATCTTTGGAGGTTGAACAAAAAAAAAAAAAAAAAATACAACGCAAGCCTAACTGACACTTAACTCTAAACAACGCCTTCTTCTTACACATGGACAGCACAGCCAAAGTTTTGTAATGCAAAACACTAACGAAACACTAAATATGGACGAAACACTAAATATCATAAATGTCCTTACCATGTTTAACACATAAATAAATGAATGGGATTGTAGGCCACTTTGCACGTACAGGATAAACTGGACAAAAAATATCCTGTGGATGCTGAAATAAATTAGATGACCCAGCAATCAGGAACAGTTAATGAGCGGTATCGGAAAAAAAGGTAAAATAAAATAAAAACATCCGCATAATACGCAAGACGTCGGCTCAGTATTGGCCCAACGTCATGTCTTATTGGGCGAATTATTTTGTAACATTGTATGACTATCTGACAATCGACAACCCACTTGATATTCAAGCAAACAGAAAACCCCAGTAATCTGTTCTATATCACAGACCATGGCTGAAAATAGTGATGACTCTAATTATTTGACCGCTATTTTATCTGGCCCGGTTAGGTGTCTTTTCAAGTTAGATCCTATATCTGGTCTAGATCACAAAGTAATATAATGATAGTTTTTCTATACAATATCCAAAACGTCTACATATTTGAAAAATATGGCTTTATGATTAGGGTAATTTTGTTTTGTTCAATAATATATTACTGGCAATTTACTGGAATATTTTTTTTACTGTTAATAACGAGATAAATATTGCTTGTGAAAAAATTACTGAAATGTTAGTGTCAATAGCTCAACAATGTTTTACACAGAAAGATGTATGAGTGAGACCTCGTGACAAACCAGGCATGACGCCAGCTATTTGAAAACTTTTTATGTAGTGTAAAAGGTCACATAAGAAGGCAACGCGGACAGGCAGAGTCAAGCTAAAGCATCGTTTCGCCTGAGTTGCAATATTTTTTATAATAATGTTGTCAACAAGTTAACGAATGTAAACACATCCAGTAAGACTTACTGGAAATTTATTAAAAATGTTTATGGTTGTAAAAAACACTCTTTAATCCCTGATTCAGAACATTTCGGCAATATTGTCTCTTATAGCATAGAAAATGCTACCTTATTCAATAAATATTTTGTTGAGCAATGTCAAACAGATTCTGATGGTAATAACTCGTTTCCTGCTTTTACATTTATCACCGAATCTAGACTTAGTAGTCTTAGTATTAATTCAAGTAAAGTTTTAAAAATACTTGAAGGTTTAAACACATGTGATGCGGTTGGGCATGACGATATTAACAATATCATTTTGAAGAAATGTGCTGTGTCAATATATGTTCCTCTTTCTCGTTTATTTAATCTCTCATAATCAAATGGTGTATTTCGTACATGTTGTAAAAAACCAACGTTACTCCTATTTTTTTTAAAAAAGGAGACAGATATAATATTTAAAATTATAGGCCAATTTCTTGACTGTCTTCCATATCAAAAATATTTGAAAAAGCTGTACACAGCCACCTATATAAATACAGCGAGCTGAATGGCCTACTCTCTGATAAAAACTCAGGTTTAAAATCAAATGACTCTACTGTCGATTATTTACCTCTAATTACTAACAAACTATATAAAGCTCTGGATCGGAAACAAAATGCATGTTGGTTTTCTTAATGTGTCAAAGCATTTGACAATGTATGACACAATGACCTGCTATTTAAATCAAAACGATTTGGTGTAACTGGTATTTTATTAACCCGTTGAATACGAGATTATTATGCTACTGGGCTGTTTCTGAAACGAGATTATTTTATGACGTCATAGTTATCTCATGCAATCAGACCCGGAGATCTCCGGGCCTCGTATGTGAATGGTCTCCCTAAATCACGGAGATCTCCGGGGCTCGTCACAAACGGGTTAAGTTGGTTCTCGAGCTATTTGGAAAATCGAGTTCAGCGTGTTGTGCTCGATGGTAAAGCTTTCTAATGGGAACGCTTACATGCTGGTGTGGGCTAGTAGACACCCTTGAAACCGATCCGCACCTTTTTGCAGACGACATGTCATTACTAGATATATATTTTGACCCACGATTATCATGCTTAAAAATAAACAGAGATTTAAGAGAAATAAGTGACTAAAAAAAGTGTGGAAAGTAACTTTTAATGCTTCTAAAACTAAGTTTATTGTGTTTTCACACCACCAAAGTTACCCAGAATACCTAGACGTTGTTTTTAATGTCGAGCGAACTATTGAACATGTGCATCTTGGATTAACAATACTAGCAATCTCAATAAAGCAAGCAGGGCAATTCATACTTTGAATTTTGTGAAACACTGATTACCAAGATCATGCCTTTCTTTTTATATAAAAACTGATTTTGTCAATTTTAGAATACTGTGATATAATTTACGATAACTGTACTCTCAGAGAATCCGCCGCCCTTGAACAAGTTCAACGGCACGGAGAGCCGCCCTTGTATGTATTGGTGCGTATAAACACACACATACCGACCTATTGCTAGCTGAGCTGGGGTGGTTGCCTCTCTAAGAAAGGCGAGATATTCATAAGCTATGTACTCCGTTTAAAATGCCACGATGTCTCACCCTACCTTATTTGACTAGAAGTAGTAGTAAATCATTGCTTTACGTCACTTTTCGGCACAAAAGGGCTTTCAAGTGACATTGTAATACGATAAAAACGTTGTAGTCAATTGATGAGATGAAATGATGTACAGTTGATGATGTGAGGGTGGGAGTGATAGGGCATGGTGGGTTATTGAGAGCGTTTTCCTTCGCTCGCCCGATAAAGGGTTCTGGGCATCTCTAGGGTATCTACCCCCAGACATGCCCAGACGGCCAGAGATTTGGGTTTTGCTGTGCAATTTAATGCTGAAACTCCGTGGCATTTCGCGCAGCTCCGCTATCCTCGGGTCGGATAGTCCCCAGAGTAACAATAGGAAGGATAACTACCTCTGGGTAACTCCATTCATCCCACGTAAGAGACCTAATGTCAAACACGCTATTGCACGTTATTTAAGGCTATCACAGCCTACACTAACGTCAGCACTGATGCGAGAGCTGCTTTAGCACCGCAGTTGAGTGGAGGAACCAGGATACGCCACTGGCAATCCGCCTGAAGATTATGGCCAGATACGAGGAGGCAGCGGCCTTCTTTGAATGATTGCTGTAGACTAGTGCTTCTGTACCATGCCATACAGCATCAAACTGACGGAACAGATCCCTAATGACCCTCCCCGGATGGGGGCAAAAAGTACTACTACTAACAATCATCCCAGTACCTCACCTTATTTGACTGCTGTTTTGCCGATACAACTAGTTATAATCTGCGTAGAACAGGAGACGGTTCTATGCCATATTTTACGCTGCCGTGTGAGTTGTGTGAGATATTAGTTTTTTTTCCACAATGCGATTGTGGAACGCCATGAATCCTGCATTATGCAGTAGCCTTAGTATTGAACATTTTAGGCTAAATCTAAAAAAATAACATATAGCTTCAAACTACCCCGTTTTTTCCTTATTTATACTCTGGTTTTATCGGCAAAGCAGTTGTCAATCACACACGTATAAGACATATAAACACCTTAAATTTTCAACGTTTTCAGTATAACTTTGTTGATAACATGTCGTGTGACAAGTGTGGAGCAAGAAGAGAGGATGTTGCACACTTAATGTTCCATTTATCAGCCTATGCGCCCCCCCCCGTCAGACACTGATTCAGTCATTACATCACAATTTACCTGATGAGTTATTCAGATTACACAAAAATCCCGAGCAAATTTTACTGTATGGCTCAGTGCTTTAATTTTGTCTGAAAACCTCACTATAATAAAATTGATTCAAGATTTTTTACTAGCATCAGGTAGATTTGGTAAAATATATTTTGAAATACTTTAACTAACTATCATTTTATCTCTTATTTAATTATTACTATTATTACTATCGTAAAATCTTTACTACTATATGTGGCTCGTGGCACCAAGTGCTGTTTGTAATCCTTGGAAAATAAAGGAAGTTTAAACCAGACAATAATGAAATATCAAGGCCATAGTGTAATGGGAGAAAGGACCATTTTGTGTTGCTTTTATAATGTTATTTTAAAGTTATTAGGAACAGGAAAGTATATAAAGTATATACAATATATACAGTCTTGTGCCCAATTAAATTGATTTATCTACCACATGTTTAGAGTATTGTGATATGATAGTAGCATGGTTTACCATTAATCAAATAAAGAGTAAGTATATGATTTTCAGTAGCAGTACGTTTTTGTTTTTGTCGAAAAATTACTTTTTCGTACTTCTAATACAGACACATAGGCTGTTCTATGACCAAGGACCAAGACTACTTTCCTTCCAACCTTCAAATGGAAACAGGCGATTGTGTTTGGTCAATGTGAGACATGTCAGATCAGAGCAGTAGCTCAGGCAGGCAGGCAGGCAGGCAGGCAGGCAGGCAGGCAGGCAGGCAGGCAGGCAGGCAGGCAGGCAGGCAGGCAGGCAGGCAGGCAGGCAGGCAGGCAGGCAGGCAGGCAGGCAGGCAGGCAGGCAGGCAGGCAGGCAGGCAGGCAGGCAGGCAGGCAGGCAGGCAGGCAGGCAGGCAGGCAGGCAGGCAGGCAGGCAGGCAGGCAGGCAGGCAGGCAGGCAGGCAGGCAGGCAGGCAGGCAGGATTGAATGCGAACCCTAGCAAATCATGAACACGGACAAGAAACAACAAGTGTTGCAACATTCATTACTTTTCCACACTAACTTTAGTAGCTCTTTGTTGTAGATTGCTCTTGGTTTGTTGATAATGGCTTTTTGGTGACACCATCGGCGGTAACCTGAGTAAACCTGATACTGTTTCCACTCCCCGACGGCCACTTAATACAACACCAGTTCCGTCTGGAGAGCCCCTTGACAATAACACATAGACAGAGATGGACAGGCTGATGACCCTCAAAGCAAACATGAATCGTAAATAAATGTAATATTGGTTTGATGTTAGCCCACTGTCACAGACGATGGTCTAACATCAAACAAGCATTGTGTCAACGTCTCATTTTTTTCTAGAAATATATTGCACTTACCTTCGATTTAACACGTTTATTGCTGGAATAACATATTGCTGTTTGTGTTTGACATTTCTTTGATTGCAAAACTTTTCTTGTGCTTCTGTGTTCATTTGAGTGAATATATTGTTGCGTGAAAGTTGTTGTTCCACTGATTTATAACGGCATGTTGCTGGACGGTTTTTCAATTGAGGAAAACGAACGAGCGGACGAACCAACGAACGAACTAGTGAATGAAAAATCAACTCAACGAGTGAGCCAATCTACTACAGTATAAAATACAAAAGTACTGTGGAGTCTTTCAAACTCCTTTAGCTCCGATTTGCAAATTAAGCTGGAAATCGGAAGTTGGAAGTCGGACATTGGATATCGAAACTCTGCAGCGGGAAGTGCTTCCTGGGTATTGTAATTTCATTTTGGGCCGGAGGTGCAGCAAAATTATATTTTTATAGTAAAAGACCCTGGCCTATTTCAAATCTCGGAAGTCAAATGTAGAAAGCTTGATATCGAAACTATTGTGTTAAGGTGTAACGAATGAATGATTATTGGAACACTACGTCATTTCTTTACACAGGCTAAACTGTTAACAAAAACACGATACCTTGGTGCAATGTTTTTTAGTGTTGGGCCAGCTTCGTAAACGATGGAGCAGCATTAAAAATATGGGGTGTATGTGTCGTGTTTGCTAGGTATGGAAACGTAATACGTTGTACACAAATGTTGGTTTTATATTGCGACAAGAGCCCGACATTTGATACGACGAATCATGTTTGCTGGGGATCGGTGTAGCCAGAAAACACTATTGACTTTGACTTAATGCAGATTTAATACTGATCAACCGTCTTAGACGTTGGCTCAACACGACAGCAACATGTGGACAACCTTTGTGTTCGGGGTGTGACCTCATCTCGCATTTAACGTGCGGATACACGTATTTGTTTTTTTTCTAACGCAGACCTGGGGCAGGTGGTCAAACAGCTGCGGGGAGAGGTCTGATGAGGCATGTGTTACTGTGTGATATTAATAAATCGTTCGAGCCGATCAAATTAACCTTTGTTCAGAAAGTTTTATATAATATTCTGTTAAAAACGATACAAGTGGATGCTCCGTATATCGAATAAAAAGATGTATATTTTACAGCAATTAACACGCTGTGATTTGAAGCACTTGCTTGGTCTTACAGCTTCGGCACACGTGATTTAGCAGTGGATTTTAGGTCTGACGTGACTCATTATGCAGGTTGAAAAAGAGCCTTGCTATTGAAATTAATTGAGTATACGTACAACTAACTAGCTATTGTGCTTATATCGAATATATATGTTCTAAATAGACTTTAAGGTTTATGTGTATATCTTGCTGCTCTATATGTTAATTCACCAACATTTAATCTCCATTTTTAATCTTCCCAGAGACATGGAGATGTGTTGCAGCAAGACAGAGAGAGGCTTAATGTGTCGCCCACTCTCACTGATCCTAGTACACAAATCATCCCACAACAGCGGATCCCAGCTGCCTTGGGGGACACACCTCACAGGGGGTCCATCCTGTATGTCCATCCTGTATGTTCCATCCGCACCAGTAAACTCTAATGGTTATCCCACTAAGCTATGGGTGCTTTATCTACTCAGGCATTATGTCATTGCTTTGTCTTTAGTTCGGGTTGTGTTCTGAGACGAACACAGTTAAGTCATTGGAAACAGCATTTAACTAAAATAGCTAGTACATTCTCTACAAATATAGACATAATAAACAAATTAAAATATGAACTCCCTGAAAACACATTACTTACCATATATAATTCTCTCATCCTTCCCCGAATATATAAACTACAAAAGAAAGCAACAAATACAATTTTATTTTAAATATATAAATAATCTCCTTCCAAATTATTCTACTAATTTTAATTTCGCAACAGATGCTACAGTCCACAACTATTCAACACAGGATGTCACCATATACGAAATAGCCTAGCCAAACATGATTTTTCACTTAAATGTAATAGAGATAGTCTACCGATTTTAATAAACATGATACCAATCATTATTTTAGACAAAATAACCTCACATAGTATCAAACATTTCACAGCATATGTTAAGCGTTATTGCATTGAGAAATATCATTTTTTTGTGCCAATAACCCACTGTAACAATTTACAATATTGATTCAAGGTGAAGATATACAGCAATGATCCAAGGTGGAAATATACAGTAGTAATCCATAGTGAAAAATATGCAACAATGATCAACCCAATGATGACTTACTCATGAATGGATAATAACCTTCCTGTGATAATCTGGAAGTTATACATCAATACTAAACAATTAGCAATATAAATAATATACAGCAGAACAGCCTGTATATTACAATTACAATCATTTGAATGCATCAATATAATTGTTTGTAACTCAATTAAAATGTATATGTGTAGAATTAACTTACAGTTTTCTGTAAGCAATATTGGTCTATTTTCAAACTAATCATATTCACAATGAATTATTATGATCAATTACTATGTTTCTGAGGATATATAAAAGCTTGGATTATATTTTTCCAGTCACATGTATATAGAAAACGGATAAAGGCATCAATTAAGTCAAATGTTGTTGAACGTTGCATGCTCTTACAGCTTCAGCACACAATATTTGGCAGTGGGCTGTTAGTTCTGATGTGACTTTATCTTGTCATTTGCTGATTTGTGAGTTGAAAAAGAGCTTTGCTTTTGTTGAAATTAATAGAGTATACGTATAGCTTATTAGATATTGTGCTTGTGTCGAATATATATGTTCTAAATATACTTCACGGTTTATGTGTATATTCTGCTTCACTATATGTTAATTCATCAACATTTAATCTCCATAACACCTGTATTACATGATACCTGGGGGTTGCATCATGACACAGATAGGCTTAATGTGTGGCCCACTCTCACTGAGCCTAGGACACAAATCACTCCATAACAGTGGATCTCAGCTGCCTTGGGGGAGAAACTTACAGGGGGGGGGGGGTTCCATCCTGTGTGCCCCATCTGCACCAGTGAACTCTATCGGTTAACCCACTGAGCTATGGGGGCTTTATCTATTTAGCTGTTATGGCATTGCTTTGTGTTTAGCCGGGATTGTTTTCTGAGACGAGCATAACAGCTTAGCTGACAGTTAAGTCCATCTTAACCAATACATCCATGTAGTACATTAGCAGAATAGCTCATGACATGAAAATGCAGTCTTCTCGGAATACGACTCGACTATCAAGGATACAAGGATACAGCATTTTTATTAAACCTGGCCTAATAAAGGCATGGGGCACAGACAAAATTACAATATAACAACATTCAAACAAGGTAATCAAGTTAGAATTAATTTAATGAATACAGGTCAAACAGATTAATTATCAATAGGTATAGTATTTGAATATACATAATAAATATAAATCCATAGTTAAATAACACTTTACATATGTTGAATGCCTGTGACAGCAGAGTGTCGCTTCATCTCAGTACTGCTCACGCGGGCTGCAGACCGAGATCTGGACACAATGCTGTCACAGCGTAGCTCTGCAAGGTATACTATTGGCACAGACAAAATTACAATATAACAACATTCAAACAAGGTAATCAAGTTAAAATTAATTTAATGAATACAGGTCTAACAGATTAATTATCAATAGGTATAGTATTTGAATATACATAATAAATATAAATCCATAGTTAAATAACACTTTACATATGTTGAATGCCTGTGACAGCAGAGTGTCGCTTCATCTCAGTACTGCTCACGCGGGCTGCAGACCGAGATCTGGACACAATGCTGTCACAGCGTAGCTCTGCAAGGTATACTATTCAAATATAAAATACAAAGAAAATAGACATACTAAATTTTTTCAGTGGCAAATGGATGTGACAACATTTGAAAAAAATAATCAAGTCAATTAAAAATTGATGACTAAACATTAGACGGATTAATCGTCAATAGTTAGATATAGTATCGAAATATACATGACAATTATAAGTCTATATTTAAATAACACATTACATCTGTAATTTTCCAGGAGGATGTGATCACCTCTTCAATGGCTAAGATCCCTCATATAATGGTTGAAATAATTTTTATAGTGGCTGTGATCACTTCTTCAGTGGTAAATAAAATGTGTGTTGTAACCGAGATCCTTTTTTGTTGGCTGACATCAGTTTCTTAGTGACCAGGATCACCTTTGTGGTGGCTGAGAAACTTTTAAAGGAGGCTGTGATTACCTCCTCAGTGGCCAAGATCATTCATGCAGTGGGCCGTGATGACTTATTCAGTGTGCATGATCAGTTCGTTTGTGGCCAAGGTCACTTTTGTAGTGGCTCAAAAAACTTTTAAAGTGTCCTCAGTGGCCGAGATCAGTTTGTTAGTGACCAAGATCACCTTTGTAGTGACTGAGCTAATTATCAAGGAGAATGTGATCACTTCTTATGTGGCTAAGATATCTATTATAGTGGCTGAGATAATTTGTAAAGTTGCTGTGGTCACTTCTTCCGCGGCCTAGATCATTTTTGTAGTGGGTGAGATCATTTTTAGCTTCAGTGGCTGACATCAGTTTGTTTGTAGCCAAGATCATCTTCATAGTGGCTGAGATAATTATTAAGGAGCATGTGATCACTTCTTCAATTGCTAAGAGCACATATATAGTGGCTGAGATAACTTTGCAGGTGGTTGTGGTCACTTCTTTTGTGGCCAAGATCACTTTTGTAGTGGATGAGACAACGTTTAAAGTGGCTATGATCACTTTTTTTCAATGGCCAAGATAATTTTTGTAGTGGCTGCGAAAACATTTAAATTGGCTGTGTCTTCTTCGGTGGCCAAGATCATTTTTGAAGTACCTGAGATCACTTTGCTCACTTTGCGCACTTTGATCACATTTGCATTGCCTGGGATAACTATTAAGGAGGATGTGATCACTTCTTTAATGATCAGTAAATTATATATGATATTCACCGATCTATAACTCAATATACATTTTTTGGTACAAATTAGCATAAAAATGGCACGTGGGACATTTTTTCAGCTTCCTAAGATAGCTAATCGTTTTCTACGGTTCTTTTTGTTCGAGCTAGATAACCAATTAGAAGTATATTTCCGAGGGTGCACGGGAACCGTATTTTTTACTAGACTAATAAGCTTATCAAAGCCATATTCAAAGGTTATAAAAATAATTTCAAATAATAGCAAAATTATGTGAAACATGAAAAATTAGAAGAACACAAAATGGAACGTGAAATTAAATTTAATTTGAGACAAAAACTAAAAACAAGCGGAAAAAATGTTCCATCATAATTTTTTTTATGTTGTTTATTTATTGTAAAACAACTTCCAATCCTTTAATAAGCACATTTGTAGACGAATTGATGAATAATTATCACTCCCTGTGTTATTTTTTGAGATAGTCGGGCATTTTAGATTCTACCCTCCTAAAAATCCTCCTGTGAATATCCAGAGTAAACAAATTTTGTGTGGCTAGTCCAGGCCTTATGCAAGACCGTGGTACACAAATATTTTGGTAAGCAATTTGTTTTAGTTTTTTTTTTGTAACTTTCCCTGACTATCAGTACTACGCACGCTAGCTGCAGACCGAGGACACAATGCTGTCATATGGTAGCGCTGCAAGTTATACTATTCAAATATACAAAAGAATCAAATACACATGATACATCTTTTAAATGCCAAACGAATGTATCAACATTCAAACAAGGAAATCAAGGTAATAATAAATATATGAAGGCGAGTTAAACATATGGGCGATGGACGAACATTAGCCATAAATTGAGTCAATTTCCAATGTAGAGCGGAAAATTTCAAGCAAGTAACAACTGATGAAATTGTCAGCACAGAATAAATGAATAATTGTGTTTTTATTATAGAATAAATACATACATCAATCACATAATGTTTGTACTACGAATCATTCCTATGTCTGAATAATACTTTTACTGATAGCAATATATGTTTACACGTGCTTCTTTCAGAGATCCTGTGCCTTGAGGAATACAGATAATTATTTTGAACGAATAAATAAATAAATAAATAAATGAATGCATGAATGAATGAATGAATAAATGAATGAGTGAATGAATTAATGAATGAATGAATGAATGAACGAATGAATGAATGAATGAATGAATGAATGAATGAATGAATGAATGAATGAATGAATGAATGAATGAATGAACGAACGAAGGATTGAATGAATGAATGAATGAATGAATGAATGAATGAATGAATGAATGAATGAATGAATGATGGAATGAATACATGAATGAATGAATGAATGAATGGATGAATGAATGAATGAATGAATGAATGAATGAATGAATGAATGAATGAATGAATGAATGAATGAATGAATGAATGAATGAATGAATGAATGAATGAATGAATGAATGCTTCAGACAAGGTTTTATTTGCTCACAAATTTGTGCCACGAGTATACAAAAATGTTGTTGAAAGATTAACGTCAAAACAACACTTCTGACGTGTATAAAACATTTTCTATCATATTTCATTCACAGTGAGCAATCTTCGTATTGGCACATACAGGTACCATCATTTACTAGGCATTGATATTATCACATCCAAAGAATAGCAGCGTCAGGACGCACGGCCGTCGTTTTAGACATAGATATTCAACAAGGGCAGTTTACCTGTTTGCTGACAAAATGGTGCTCAACATTACGTGTAGTTCACCAATACATTTGGTTGGCATCATGCACAAGTGGGCTAACCCACATTTTGACGATTTTAAGATTTTGGGTGTTTTAGAGAGCTCTCACCACAAGTTTTATCTGCTAAAAGAGCCAAATGTCTGGACCAATCACATTCTGTGGTACAAGCCAAAGTTTGTCTGCGCATGCTGCTTTTTGGCGATTTTCATAGAGCACAAATGGTCTATCCCTCACTTCCGATCAAGTCAGAAGGGGTGAAATGGACGTGTCCAATAATTTAAAGAGAAAAAAACGGTTTACTGCTGAGAAGCGGGGCGAATTTTATTCGATATCAGCGAGAGAGCATCCTCGGGTGATTATACATAAAAACAATGTAAAAAATTGCACAACAACTTGAAGTACATCATAAAACAAATAAATACAAATTAAGACAACAGGTAAATAAATCAGTGACCAAATGGTCTAACCCTCAATGTGAAACTCGTAAATTTATCAAGTTGTTTCCATCAATAACATATATTTTCATTGTTTTTTATCATATTTCCTTAATATGTGGATGCATGTACGGAGTTCTATCAATTTATCATGGATTGACAACATAATTCTTTGCAAATCAGTGATTTATTTAAAAATTGTTGGCTAGACCAAAATTAGAAAACAACATGCACAAATGGTATAATCCTCATGTAACCAGCTTTAAAGTGCTTTAATTTCGCATAAACCATGTTCAGAGAAAATGTTTTATATAATTTCAATGTAAAGTGATGTGCATCCAATGTACAGTCCATGTTAGGCTTTCAAAGGTTTTATCTCAGCTGCCTGATTTACCAGAAAGGCCTAAACCTTTAATGCTTGATTACTCAAAACACTAAAAAACGGCTTAGACCAGTTGTGCATGTTACCATCCATTTGGCAAGTCAATACAAAACAGTATTTTTCTTTGATATAGGAAACATGCATGCGCTATATCAAAAGTATTCCTGTCGCCAAGAAAATGACTAGCTGATAAATGGAAACACGTCTTGAGTGTAAACTGTGACCGAAAATGTGTCTGGAATAAGTAGTCTCGGTTCTGCAGTCTCGGGGGACAGCTATGTCCTTGAAAGAAAATGACTGTTCTTCTGGCCACTGATCATGCTGATTGTACACATGCGACAAAGCTGATAATGTGTTTGCTTAAGAAAACTAAGATATCCACTTCAGTTTTAATTACTTTATGTGTTATATTAATTTACTGATATAATGGTGAAGTAAGTGACTAATCGCATTTTGAGAACAACAACAACCAATCGAACTGAGTATACGGCTAGCGTTGATCAATAAATATCCAGCCATCTCAATGGTCTCTGAAATAACCATTGGAACAAAAAAACGTAGTTTTGTGAGGGAAAACATATCCCGTTTTTATAAAAAAAACTATAGTATTGAAAGCGTGTGTGGTTGATGCCTCGTAAGTTGTGTTTGAAAATTATGAAAATTAGGTGTCATACGCACAAAAACACCTTGAAAAATGCAGAATTGTGTGTGTACTTACCGTATTAAATGAGTAGCTAATTACCGGCGTATGACCTGCGACCGGACTGCCAATGTTAGAAAATATCAGCCTAATGACTAGCGTATGATCTGCGTATGGCCAGCCTATGACCAACGTAACCTGCGTATTTGTAGCGTATTTATATTTTCGTTAGCTTGTCTCTAACTACTCTGTAATATGATGGTTTTCTTACTTGGCGACACGTCAGCAGATTGTTTTGACGTCGCATCATTCTGTTGAGTCGTCTTTGAAAAAATACACAGCGACTCTAAAAACAATGAATGAATCTGACGAACAGTAAGATATTATATTGGGTCATATTTCAGATCGGCGAAGGACTCGTTCGCGAACGTTGTCAGCCTCGGCGACTCCTTTACAAAATATGACCAATTTATTTTCATTACTGATGTCAAAAGACAACAATGACAACTGTGTAACCATACAAATTTAATTGGAAGACGACTGATTAGCGAACTATCAGAGACTAGTTAACAAGCGAGACGACTATGCACATGATTTGAAAGACTCCTTGACTGCTTAGATAATTTATAGACCTAACAACTACATAGCAACAGATTATCTGTTTGTCAGCGATGAATTACATACTATATGGGTGATAAGCCTCTTAAGCAAACACTTGTCATCATTATTAAGATATGTGGGCAAATTCGTCTATCAGCCTAAAACGCGTGACAGTGAGATTTTGGCTTTAGACATACGCATAAATATTTTGAACATGTGTAAATATATAATGTTGGGCCTCGCCGAGTACCAGAGTATGCCAGGAAATGCCGCAGCCTTTAAAACGTATGTACTAATGCAAATGACTTATGTACAATGCAAATGACAGTAAGAATGACGTGACGATATGCAGTATAAATTGTAATAGCTTTCTTTTCCCTGTTCACATAATTTAGGATATTTTATCCGCTTCGGAATCACCATTCATTTCAGTATAAATGTCAGTGGATTACGATATTACAAGGTCGTAAAAAAATATTTAATACTAACGTTGCATATAACATATTCATGCAGCTATGTAACGAAGCCCAGCACTCATTTAAACATCAGTGTAACACCATCGTACAGTAACCGTACATTTTGTGAGATTTTGTTGTGTCGCAATTGAGCTTTATAAACGTAAACACACTTTAAATAAGTCTAGCTGACATCACTGCAAGCTTGCCGTGTTTTTTTCTAATGTTTAGCTAATTTTATTACAAATGAATAGATTTATGTAGCTGCACACCTTAATGGATTTCAAATAAGGACAGCTTACTTTTTCAAAATGTTGAAATTAGGTATGGAAGATTGTTTCTTTAGCATCGGAGCAGAAGCATGAGAAACAGGAGCATGCATCAACAGCAACAGAAACAGCAGCAGCAGTATTTCTGATCAGTGAATCCCCCTTAACACATGCCTATCCGTACAGACTGTGGGCCAAGTGGCAAACAGTATGACAAGGGTGCGTGCTAGGCCAGCACTTAATTTGTTTGGGGATTTATACAACGAGGTAATTGGATCTTGACCTCGAGCTACGTAGTCACTGAACTTATTTTACAAGACATTCTTTATGTTTTAGCTGTAGTAGCAAAAAAAGAGTACCCACATTAGCCCATATGGACATTCGGTTTCACTGGTTTCGCCATAAACTGTACTTTAATCATGTTTTTGACAATGAAAGTTAAATAATCTATTGTTGCATATACATGTAACCCAACGTGTCTGCAGGTTTATATGATATTTTATCATTTGGATAATTTTGGGCTGGCAATATCAGAGTAGAAAACATATTGACCTTACATTTCATTGTTGTCAATTTTGTATCATGTGACAAGTATGTTGATGAGCATACTATATTGTATGTCTCGAAGTAATAATACAATCAAAGTAATACGTACTCATTTACCTGTACCCGCTACAATAATACCTTTCAGTCAAACGTTATCTAGTGTCCAGTGAGTGTGACACCAAGGTTTAACGTTTAGCCAGTAAAAACGTTATTTGACGCCTTTTGGTGGTATATATGGTTTAGAATCTATAGATTTATGAATATAATCTCTCGCGATCTTATAATGTACTGACTGATAAAAATGGTAACAGTATTTCAAGGATAGCAGTATGATCGAAACTCGTTTTATATAAAAAATAGGCTCATTTTAAAGGTACAGTTTACACGATGTTTTGTTATTTGTCAAACTATTTCACAATATAGAATGGGTCAGGTGTTGTGTCACGACCAATACAGTTAGCCGGGTCGGTAGAGTATCAAAAAGAAAATGAAAAGATATACGAAGATAAACATGAGAGGGAGCGGAATTCTAGTAAATAAAGGTCCGTCTCTTATGGACAAAGTGTCAATAATATCAGTCTACGCTAATAGATAGCTCTATTAAGGCATGACAAATGACATTATCTTGAACTGAAATCATATCACCCGCCTGGACCCGCTCCATGCTCAGATTGGGTTTTCCCGTAGGACTTGCGACGTTGTCTGACCATCGACTTAACGCTGGGAAAAGTCATCAGCCTTGAGAGAGGGCTAGATTGCGTGTATATGGATCTAGAGAAGCTTCCACTCTGACAGCTTATCCTTGAAGGTCAAGTCTTGTGGGGAATAACAACAAGTCCCCTTAAATAGTAGTTGACCCATTTAGCGCATATACCATCTTTTTGAACTCTTGACCTGTTAAATCAGCATAAATACATTTTAAATCTAGTTTCAACCCAAATAAAATCTCAGTAAAATAATTTGTGGGAAAAGCTTAGTTAAAGACATTTTAATCCCTAAGGATGACCTTGGTGACGTGTCATGATTCAGAATGACACAGGTTAATATCTAATGACGACCTTGGTGGCGTGTCATGATTGAAAAGGTCACGGGTTAATCTCTACTGATGACCTTGGTGGTGTATCACGATTTGGGAGGACAAGAGTTAATCTCTAATGATGACCTTGGTGGTGTGTCATGATTAAAAAGGACAAGGGTTAATTTCTAATGATGACCTTGGTGGTGTGTCATGATTAAGAAGGAAAAGGGTTAATATCTCACCTTGTGGTGTGGCATGATTTAGGAGGACAAGGGGTAATCTCTAATGATGACCTTGGTGGCGTGTCATGATTCAGGAGGACACAGCCTAATATCTAATGATGACCTTGGTGGCGTGTCATGATTGAGAAGGACACGGGCTAATCTCTACTGATGACCTTGGTGGTGTGTCACGATTTAGGAGGACAAGGGTTAATCTCTAATGATGACCTTGGTTGCGTGTCATGATTCAGAAGAATAAGGGTAAATCTCTAATGATGACATTGGTGTCGTGTCTTGATTAAGAAGGACACGGGTTAATCTCTAATGAAGACCTTGTGGCGTGTCATGATTTAGGAGGACAAGGGTTAATCTCTAATGATGACCTTGGTGTCGTGTCATGAGTCAGGAGGAGACAGGTTAATATCTAATGATGACCTTGGTGGCGTGTCATGATTGAGAAGCACACACGTTGATATCCAATGATGACTTTGGTGGTGTGTCATGATTCAGGAGGTTCAGTTTAATCTATGTATGTTTTTATTTATAAAGGCGCATCTTCAATCAAATATATGGGCGGCAGGCATCAAGTCTCCGTGTCCACGACTATCCTTATTCAGCTATAGATGATCTAGGTCAGGTCAGTTGTGAGATTAGGATGGCAATCGTGCTCAGTGGAGCGAGGGACACCCCCATATCCCGTGATCTCGCGGAGCACCTTCCAGGAATTAGACCCACTCTGCCGTGAAATATAGCTCGTTAAGCGCTCTGGCGACGACATGGGCAATTTCATGGCAATTAGTAAAGTTGTTGTGCGTCGGATCCTGTTTTGCGGCTGATGCAGAACACTTTCATATACAGGCTAAATAGTCACACATCCTCACATCACTTTTCACACCGACTACACAGTAGAAGAATGAAATAATGAATGGGGTTTTAAGCCACATTTGTGCCAGGCTTGGGGCGAGTACTGGACAAAAGTACTCGAGTACAAGTACAAGTACTTGAAAAAATGACGAGTACAAGTACAAGTACAAGTACTGGGTTTTCAAAAGTACTTGAGTACAAGTACAAGTACTTTGAAAAGTACTTGAGTACAAGTACTGAGTACTTTCGTTGTAAACTCTAATTAATTACATAAAATTTATTAAATAAATAATTGATTATAATATATGCTACTTCATGTTGATATACATGTGACCCTATCTGGCAAAATGAGTTTTAAGTCCCACTTTGGCAAATGGTTATAAAAATCTATTCAGTTTATTTTAATACAATTGTGTGGTATTTTCCAAAAGAGCACAAATTGCCTTTTTGAACTTCAAATGCCATTTAAAAAAAAACACAAATTCAGACTTCATATTTTTCTGAGTTTGTCGAGTCATATTTTCGGAGTTAAACACGCTACAGAGTTGTGTGATATACCGTTTTAAAGGTAATTTTGTGTAGGTGCGGGATATCTAAATAACTTCAATATTTAAATATGCGACTGACGACTTATTTTGTCAGGTTTATTGATATTGCATGATGCCATCTCCTAGCCAATAGTATGATATTACATTTTCCAATCAGTGTAAAACGTATTGTATGCTACATGTAGGCTTACAATTTGGCGAATCATAATAAATAAATAAGCATATGCTAGTATACAAATTGTCTGTGTCTAAAGCTTTACGTTGTAATACACTGTAATACACGTTTTAATGAGCCTGAACACACATTGTGTCATGGAAAAGATCAAGGCTTTTAAAGGTATACGGATCACAATTCTGCCCTGAAAATCCAAAAGGCAGTATCTGATTACTTGTAAAGTAAACAGAACTGCCTTTTGGCTTTGCACGGCAGAATTGTTTTGCGATAACAGACACACTTTATTTGCTGGTGACTGTGATATCAAATCAAATGTATTACCATAATACATGTATATATCCGTACAAGATTCAGCCCGGGCATACGCTGGCTGATAAATTAGCTTATTATTAGTTTGAAAATATATTTGTATGCAATTTATAGGACGAGCACCTCAGTGTTGTATTTATTTTTATACTCGGTCCGTCATCACATTTCGGGGACGGAAAGGGTTATATAAAGCCGCCGTAGGCCTACAATTGACTCATTATGTAACCTCACACCTTTAACCCTTACGCGACACTAACGTGTTTAATTATATTTTTCTCTAATTTCTAGCTATAATTGCTGACTCAATTTTTTAGCTTTAAATGACAAACTACATAATCACGATACTAAAAAATAGACAAATCAAAAAAATACATTTTTTGACTTACCTGCTGCTTACTGGTGACCTGACGCAATGTATATATTGTACATTTCAGGGTAGTTTAGTTCGCTAGACACCTGACGTCTTGTAAACTTGTGCATAATTTCGTTTACTTTTATTTTTCTTGTTTTTAGTATGTACAGCGATCTGATTTTTTTGGATGAACCGCTTTCTAAATGATTTGTAATAATGATATACCAAAAATAGTGGTGTCCCGCAGTTAAAGGGTGATGTTTGCCGGCTAATTACTTTGGTCGTCTTTGTTTGAACAGTACTGTTATATCATGTGTTAAACCTACTTGCTGGTTAATTCTTGGCCCAATGTCGTGGACATTGACCCGACATTGTAGATGAGACGTCGCGTCGTCGCGGTCGTGTTTTTTTAATATTTACACAACTCTGGTACTGAGTTGTATGAGCTATGGCAGTTTTACTATATTTTAGTCCACACTGAGTTTCAACTGCTTTATAAAGATAACAGTTATAAACTACTTGTTCACTCAAGTGATATTATTTGTCCGGTGCTGGGGAAATATCAGCTAAGTGTCTGCGCAATCGGGCCAATATTGTGCCAATATTATGCAAATACCGATCGATCGTCCCAACAAAAACGATATTTAATTGAACCCATAGTAACCTTGGTACATAGTCTCCAACGTTGGCCCAGCATCATACCACCATTGTTTCAATGCCTCATGTTTTCTGGGGCTTAGCTGCGAAGAATGAGGTGTTGTAAGTGTGATTCTTAAATCTCGCGACATTATTGTTAAAATCACGCCCCCTTCAATGATTACTAGTACTTCTGTATAGTATAGTCACTTGTAAATTTTATATACCAACATATATTCCTGTTTTCCAAAGAAACGTCTCTTGTCTTTTTTTTAAGAATAGTTATTGAATTATCTTGTGAACTACACGAGGTTACTAGTATATACAAGGCAGAACAAACATTATTAGCAGCATGATATTGTAAAAAAGTGCACTTCTGTTAAAAGTTGATGTAAGTAATTGGACTAGTTTTGAAATAATTGCAAAGTTTTTATTAAATATTTTTTCAATATAATAGCTAAACGGATGGTAAAAAAAACATTAACTAAATGTTCCATATCCTGCAATAATGATTTAGGATTTGTCTGTGAGCTATTTTGAATCAATTTAAGATGACTAGTACTCGTAAAGTACTCGTAAGTACTCGTTAAAAGTACTTTCATTTTTAAAGGTACTTGAGTACAAGTACGAGTACAAGTACTTTTTAAAAGTATGAGTACTGAGTACCGACGAGTACTGCAAAATCGGTACTCGAGTACCAAGGTACCGAAGTACCGAGTACTTTGGCCCCAAGCCTGATTTGTGCACATATAGGCTAAACTGGGCCAGGAGAACTGTAGAACCGTATAATGTAACCGGACGTATAATGTATAATGATACATTATACGTCTGGTTACATTATGCGGTCACATGGAAAAACATAATTTGTAACCAGTACTGACGTATAATGTAACCGCTCCTATTAGTGTCCTATTTACCTAAGGGGAAATAGTCTTGATATAAAAGGGCACTTTTTAAAACTAATTCTGTAATTGATGGTAGTAAATATTTTCATTGTAATACTTCAATTCTTTGAATCAAATTAGGACGCGGCCCTTGTGTAGTTGTTTAGTGCTGCGCCTGTTACCTCGAAAAAATGTCTTCATTTAGGTATTTCTGATATTGAATTTCTGGAATCAATTTATTATAATTATGGTCTCACCATCCCAAGTGTCAGTCCTATTGAAATACATGTAAACTGCCTGAATTCGGCAGGCCGAGTATACTTCTTTCTGCCCCCCGCCCCTATTTTGTGCCGCATATCATGATAAAGCCTGACCTGTGTTTTTTTCAAAACCTGCTCCGATATGGGTTTGTTACCCAGACAGATTTACCCCCTAGCGTGTAAAAATTTCACCACAGTTCAAATTAGGCTAAAATGCAAACCTTCTTTCACAAACCAGTCACGCATCCTTTTAACCCACTGTATCCCTGCCAGATAATCACGAAACAGTTATATCTGATATCCCATATATGAAGGAGACACTTTGTACTTATTAAATATCGAAAAAAATAAAGCATAATTGAATTTATTTTTAATTCAACAGAGGTTGGAACAGTCGCATTAAGAATATTTCCATCATTAGATGACACCTGTGATTTCGGCTCAATTAGGGTGGTGAGACCATATATATTTAAAGCGGTGTAAATTTATATTTGTCGTTTTTTTAATTACGTGTCTCTAATTTAATTATGTGAGACAAGCCAGATTGTAAAGAAAGGGTTTCGTCCCTCGCTCTGGCATTCAGGTTTCAGAGAAACAAAACATTTCTTTCTCGCTCATTCGTAAATATTGAATATTGTGGGAAGCCTCCTTGACCAAGAGGTAGCGTGCTTGTGCTGGGACCACCAGGGCTCGAACTTCTAATCCTGTGTCCGTAAGGCAGTGTCATCTCATTCATCTCACCATCCTCAGATTCTCAGGACCCAATTTAGCATATATATGAACAAATGTAGCCTAAAACCCCATTCATCCATAAGCTTCAATCATTCATTTTTGCTGTCCGGCTGGCATGTTTAATCACCTGTCCGTCCCTTCGTCTATTTGTTCGTTCGTACTTTCGTTAGTTCATGTGGTTTTTTTCATTGTATTAGCGTTTTCCCGTTAATTCGCTAACTTGTTGGCTCGTTATTTCTCCATAATTCGCCCCCCTGATGGTTGGTATTCCTGATTTGTTTGTTCATGACCTTCTGCTTGCCTGATCAATCTGCAATCGACGAATATATCGATGAAATATAAACTAGCATAGATTGGGCATAATCATTTTTTGAAATAAAAGTGTCTGCCGTTAAATGATCATTTGGTGGCAATAAGGGTGGCACAGATGCAGGCCGATACTACAACATTATTTTAAATATCGAAAAAGAGGATCAACAAAAAGTATTATCACAGTCGTGATGAATAGCGACGGAGACGAGAGAGACCATAAAACACCTCTATATATCTAAATAACTAAAGTTGTTTAACTGTTTACATGTAAGTGTTGCATTGTCCTTTAACATTTTTCATTCATTTGAAACTGGTATTGAGGACGCAAATTTCAGCTTCACATGAATGACAAATACCTTAATAATGTTAGGTCTATATATAATACGTCATAATCGCTGATTTATTTGGGATCTGAACGTATATGCCCACATTGAAAGATATTAAGGGCATTTTTGTTATTATTTATTTAAGAAACATGAGCTGATTGATTGATTGGTATCTGATTGGAGTGGAAAAACAATGATTTATATTCACATCGATTTAAATGTTATTTTTATGTTTTAATTTGAACTGATTGTTTTCACAAAACCACCATATCAGGTTTTGAACGCGTCTGATAGCTCACATTTTTTCCTCGTAGATAAAACAAACAACTATTTAATGGCCTTTTAGGTTGGTTTATACATGTCGATTGTCATTCGTCACAAGAGCACCGTACTGTTCTGCAAATCGGAAGGCAATATATGATCACTTACCTGTAAAGTAAGCAGATATAATCTGATAATACTGCATTTTTTTCTTTGCATGGCAACGTAGAACGGCTAGAGCTATAGCTGATGAAAAAGGTCATTCATCAACTGAAAAAGGAAGTCCGAACATTAAAAATTATATGTAAATTATTATGTATTGATTGGTATCATCACATTTTTAAACCCTCTGGAAAATAGGAGCCATAATTAGTTATGCGTCTCTTATATGATGCATATTACCAGTGTGGTCGGTGTATTTATATTACAGTCAATCTAGAACCAACTGCAACTTTTTAACCATGCCTTATCATTCAGCTATATTATTCATTCGTTCGTTCGTTCGACCGTTCATCCGTTCGTTCATTCGTTCATTTATTAATTATTTTATCCATCCATCCATCCATCCATCCATCCATCCATCCATCCATCCATCCATCCATCCATCCATCTATCCATCCTCATATCCATCCATCCATCCATCCATCCATCCATCCCATCCATCCATCCATCCATCCTCATATCCATCCATCCATCCATCCATCCATCCATCCATCCATCCATCCATCCATCCATCCATCCATCCATCCATCCATCCATCCATCCATCCATCCATCCATCCACCCATCCACCCACCCACCCACCCATCCATCCATCCATCCATCCATCCATCCATCCATCCATCCATCCATCCTCCACTATTGACCCCTCCCAGTCAACATGAAACATTAATCGTTACATTAAACCGGCATTGGCTTATAATGTAACGCAACATAGGAATATTTATTATGGACGAACGGATGCACTGACGAGTCAGGGGATAGACGGACACGCGAACAAACAAACGAGGGGAAGCACGAACGTATAAGCGAAAAGAAACGAGCGGAGGCCGCTTGAAGACATAACCACTCACTCTGTTTAATTTAAACATACTAGTTATACAGTTATAATAAACGTTTCCGGAGTATATTCCCGAAAACATATACGTTTTGGAAAACTATCCCGGTTACATTTTACGGCACTGGTTACATTATACGGTCGTATGGTACCTTTTTCCCCTGGTTACATTACACGTCGACGATGCGACCGTATAATGTAACCAGTCGCCGTAAAATGTAACCGGTTACATTATACGGCGCCGTAAAATGATTTTACGTCTGGTTGCAATTTACGGTTCTACAGAACCACATCAGGATGATGAGATGAATGAGATGGCACTACCCTACAAACACAGGATTCAAATTGCGAACCCTGGCGGTCTGAGGTCGAGCTCGTTACTTATCGGTCACGGAGGCTCTCAACAATCATGAATCTTTACAGAATCAAGGAACATCACGTCACTTTTCAGACAGAATACACAGTCAAGGAACATTACGTCACTTTTCAGGCAGACTACACAGTCAAGGAACATTACGTCACTTGTCAGACAGACTACACAGTCTGAGGTCGGGCTCGTTACTTATCGGTCACGGAGGCTCTCCACAATCATGAATCTTTACAGAATCAAGGAAAATTACGTCACTTTTCAGACAGACTACACAGTCGAGGAACATTACGTCACTTTTCAGGCAGACTACACAGTCAAGGAACATTACGTCACTTGTCAGACAGACTACACAGTCAAGGAACATTACGTCACTTTTCAGACAGGCTACACAGTCAAGGAACATTATGTCACTTTTCAGACAGACTACACAGTCAAGGAACATTATGTCACTTTTCAGACAGACTACACAGTCAAGGAACATTACGTCACTTTTCAGGCAGACTACACAGTCAAGGAACATTACGTCACTTTTCAGACAGGCTACACAGTCAAGGAACATTACGTCACTTTTCAGGCAGACTACACAGTCAAGGAACATTACGTCACTTTTCAGACAGACTACACAGTCAAGGAACATTGCGTCACTTTTCAGACAGGCTACACAGTCAAGGAACATTACGTCACTTTTCAGACAGACTACACAGTCAAGGAACATTGCGTCACTTTTCAGACAGGCTACACAGTCAAGGAACATTATGTCACTTTTCAGACAGACTACACAGTCAAGGAACATTACGTCACTTTTCAGGCAGACTACACAGTCAAGGAACATTACGTCACTTTTCAGACAGACTACACAGTCAAGGAACATTGCGTCACTTTTCAGACAGGCTACACAGTCAAGGAACATTACGTCACTTGTCAGACAGACTACACAGTCAAGGAACATTTCGTCACTTTTCAGACAGACTACGCAGTCAAGGAACATTACGTCACTTTTCAGACAGACTACACAGTCAAGGAACATTACGTCACTTTTCAGACAGACTACACAGTCAAGGAACATTACGTCACTTTTCAGACAGACTGCACAGTTAAGTAACATACGTCACTTTTCAGACAGGCTTAGTAACACAGCTGAGAAAAAATGCATCACTTTTTACACAGACTACACAGTTAAGTAACATACGTCACTTTCCACACAGGCTACACAGTCAAGAAAAATGATGTCACTTTTTACACAGGCTACAGTCACAGATCCACCCGGAAAACACCTGGAGTTGACACAAAATCTCTTTCTATCCGTCTACGACGCTGGCCCAACATCAAATCAACATTCGCCTAATGTCTCCTGTTCGTTGAGATATCAACGCAGCATGCCAAACAAGGACGACAAGTTAGTTCTATGCTGGTTTAATACCGGGCAAACATCTACGACACTGGTCCAACATAAAGACCAACACTGGGTCAACATCTCATGTTTGCTGGGATCGAAGAGCACTCTCATTGAACGTGCAGGTAAACGCATTTTTACCATCCACAGACCTCGGGCAGCTGTTTCAACAGCTGCGGGGCTGGGATCCAGTGAAGCAAATTAGGATCCCTAGTGAACCAGGTGTTACTGTCATACTGTGTGATATCAATAACCAGACGTCCGGAGCTGGGGTCTGCTGAAGCAGGTGTTACTGTGTGATATCAATAAAATGTAAAGCTCGGGCTGATCCTATTAAATCCTGTACGGATATATGCTCGCATTCTGATTCGTCACCTTGAATATGAAAGGGTGTATGCGCATCTTTAAAAACCGTCAGAAGCGCACTTTCATAGCCAATTGGCTGTTTTAAAGTATGTTTCAAAGCAAAACATGTCATAAATCGAACAGTATGTCTAAGATGCTCATGTTAACCCTTTAACCGCCGGTGGCGCAGATATTCGGGTTTTTATTTTTCATTAGCACATTAAGTACCACATTTTAAATATGTGACATCAACCAGTGAGATTTGAGAAGAAGTGACCTCCATTTTGTCAAATCTGAATAATTTTCATACACTTGAAGTTGTGGATCGCGTCAGCGAGACACAACTTCAAGTGGGTGAAAATTCAAATTGAATAATTTGGCGGTTGGAAGGTTAATAATACTATTATTCAAAATGGAAGATGTTGATTGTTTATGAATAGAATTTTTCTCCATTTGAAAATTAAAATTGCAAACCTAATATGAATAAACATGACATAAATTATGACGATACAATGACAAAGGGGTTAACTGCTCCAACCAATGTTGGTTTAACCTTTAGACTGCTAAACACGTATACGTTCTATGACGTTGCTAAACACGTACATATACGTCTGAAAAAAACTAGCAAAATAAGACTGAGTATTGTGGCAATGAAAAACTAATTATATTAAAAATAAAAGGATTATGCTGTGTCATACGTGGTGTGAGGCGCTCATTGTGTGTCTAGTTTTCCGATTGTTATTCACATAGGCGCAACGTAGCGGGCATTTTAGAACTCCAAATAACAGGTACGCGCCGACAGCAAAGGTTTATTTACAAAACAATACTGTGTTCATTTTAACTAAGGAAAATATAGTATTTCCCTTGTTTTAACACCAAAAAGCACTCAACCTAGACACAATTCTGGAAAGGCAATTTTATCAAAAATGAGTTCATAAGGGTCCATAGTCTTACCAAAAAATGTTTTCAAAAATGTGTTGCCTACAATTGGATCCAATTTTTATATTCAAAATGGCCGCCACAAGAATAGTGCAGAAAGTGATAATGTGCCATATCGCGGTAACCCAGTCATCATATGAAAAATGTAATGGCTCTACACCTAGGTTTTCGGGTACGGGGAATGTGTTGGTGGCATTATTTTTGTCAGCCAAGGTCAAGGTCACACCCTGGATCAATGTCATAGGTCATTGTCAGCCACCAGCAAGTGAAAATATGCCGTATCTCAGTGATTTGTCCTGATATAAAACCAAATAATGGCTCTATACCTACGTTTTCAAGTACGGGGAAGCCATTATTTTTGTGTTTCAAGGTCAAGGTCACACCATAGGTCAATGTCATAGGTCATGTCAGCCACCAGAAAGTGGAAATATGCTATATATCAGTACCATGTAATGGCTTTACATCTGGGTTTTAGGGTATGGGGAATCCGTTGGTGCCATTAGTTTTGTGATTTATTTGAGTTTAATTGAAGCAAACCCAACAAAAATAGGCTAGTTTCACCTATTTTAAGCTGATTTGACCTTTCTGTGACCTTGCGATGATCTTGTTATGACTTTGTGGTAACACCCCTGTCAAGCCCAACCTCAACCCATGTCACCATGTGTACTTGGGTTGGGATTCATCATTATGTATTTGAAGTACTGGCCATTGGTGCAAACATGACAATCGTTGAGTTATTTGGTCGAAGTCTGCCATTTGAGATAGGGGTGACATAATCGTGATTTGATTGGGCATTACCCCTGCAGCCCTTGTATTACCCCTATATACCTCTTGGGGTGTTTTGGTTATATTCCCATGCTGGGGTGTAGGTGAATTTCCAGCACCATTGACATCTCAAGTGAGTTGCATTGAAGCAAACCAACAAAACTAGGCCAGTTTTACCTATTTGAAGCTGATTAGACCTTCCTGTGACCTTGTGATCACCTTGTTGCGACCTTGGGGTAACACCCCTGTCAAGCCCAGCCTCAAACACCATATGTACTTAGGTTTGGGATTTATCCAATGTATTTGAAGTAGGCCTAATGGCCATTGGTCCAAAAATGACAATTGTCGACTAATTTGGTCCATTTCTGCCATATGAGAAAGGGGTGACATAAGGGTGATTTAATGGGGTATTATCCCTCTAGCCTTATATTAATCCTATACTTTATTGGGGTGTTTGGTATATTCCCATGCTAGGGTCTAGGTGAGTGTCAACCACCATTGACAACTCAAGTGAACTGAATTGACACAAAACCAACAAAAATAGGCTATTTTCACCTACTTTAAGCTGAGTTGACCTTCTTGTGACCTTGAGATGACATTGTTATGACTAAGGGGTAACACCCCTATCAAGCACAACCCCAACACATGTCACAATGTGTACTTGGGTTGGGATTCATCCAATGTATTTGAAGTACCGGACTGGCCATTGGTCCAAACATGATAACCGTTGTGTTATTTGGTCCATTTCTGCCATGAGTAAGGAGTGACATAAGGGTGATTTGATGGCGTATTACCCCTCTAGCCCTTATTATACCCCTGTAACCTCTTGGGGTGTTTTGGTAATATTTTCATGCTGGTGTCTCGGTGAGTTTCAACCACCATAGACATCTCAAGTGAGCTGAATTAGAGCAAAACGAACAAAGATAGGCTATTTTCACCTATTTGGAGCTGATTTAACCTTCCTGTGACCTTGAGATGACCTTGTCATGGCCTTGGGGTAATACCCCTGTGAAGCCCAACCACAACCCATGTCACCATGTGTACTTGGGTTGGGAGTTATCAAATGTGTTTGAAGTAGGCTAGCCTACTAGCCATTGGTCCAAACATCACTATCGTTTTGTCATTTGGTCAATTTCTGCCATATGAGTAAGGAGTGACATAAGGGGGTGATTTGATGGGGTATTACCCCTCCAGCCCTTATATTACCCTCTGTAACCTGTCGGGGTGTTGTGTTATAGCCCCATTTTGGGGGTCTTGGTGAGTTTCAACCACCATAGACATCTCGAATGAACAGAATTTGAGCAAAACTCTCCAAAAAGCTATTTTACCACATTTTAAGCTGATTTGGCCCTGCTTTTATTGAATTAGGTAGCCAGGGTTACCAGATAAACACAGATGAGTGACTAATAAAAGCAGTCATTCATACATAGGCCTGTAATATATCTATTATTGTACTTTTTATTCCAAATTTGAATACTATTTATCCATGGCTGGCCTGATGTTAACAAACCTTATTTAAAAAAAATATGGTGATGAAAGGGTTAAATTTGGTCAGCAGCGATGGCCCACACATCCTGCCGAGCCAGCAGCCAAAAGCTTAATATTGGGCTAACATTGTAGACGATGGTCCTACATTAAACCAACATTGAGCCAAGTGAAGTTGCACCCTGGTTTATCCTCCAGTGCAGTGTCACTATAGTGCAGGTACTGATGTTGGCCGTGGTAGCTTTGAAACAACCGGCAATAGAGTGTTTGACATTAATGCTTTCACGTGAGATAAATGGAGTTACCCTTAGCTATTGGTACTCTGGGACTTTTCGACCTAGCAGAACACTGTTTTGAAAGACATCTCTGGACGTCTGCGCATGCCAAGGGGTCAATTCCCTAGACACGCCCACAACACAGTATTGAGCGAGTGAAGAAAAACAACCTGCTATGCCCTATCACCCCACCCTCACGTCACCATCTATACATTATCCATCTCATCAATGGACTTTACTGTTTTTACGATATTGTCATTTAATGACCATTAGTGCCGAAAAGTGACGTAAAGCAATTATTTACTACTGCTACTAGTTATGTTTTTCTTAGAAAGACGTGTATTGGACATCAAGTCTACGAGTTCATGATGCAACAAGCTGAGACAGAATGGCGCACATGAAGCACGTTAAGCTACTAAACGCGCCACCTACATAATACTATACTGTTGTTATGACCACAGACGATAAAAACATATCAAGGAAATAACATATAAGCACTATTAATTATATGCAGTCAATTTTGTCATTTCTTAGCCCACATAATTTAGAATAATTATGTCTGGAATTAAATTGGAATTTGATAAAAATATTATAATTGGTCGTAAATGTGCTTGCTCTATGCTTCTTTCCACATAATTAGATGACTTTGAAGTGAGTTTTTCTCAATATGATGTGAGGTGAGACGAAGTCTAGATATTGCTGAAGTGTATTCATAAGACTGGCTACATATTACGCTAGTTTTTGTATGTTTTAAATTTATTTCACGTGGTAAATGTAAATTTTACTGTGCTATTATATAGGGTTAAATTCGTCAATAATTTGGTATCGTGTGTTTGCCACTTTACGTTGGCCAGCGTGGATCACGCTATGACATTATGACACTGGCAGGCTTTATGTGTCACCCACTGTGAGTCAAGGTCACAAATCACTCCAGAACAGAGGATTGAAACTGCCTGGAGGGAGAAACCTCACAGGGGGTCCATCCTGTGTGCTCAGGATAGATCTGCACCAGTGAATCCTGCCGATTAACCTATGAGGCTCTGTGGACTCTTTACTTTTTATCGTCATTCTCTGCTGGAAAAGTAAGTGTGCATGGAATGTTTGTTGTCAAGTGAGTTGTTGGCAGAGTTTAGAAATTCTGTGTTTAGATAATAAAAAATTTCGGGGACGATAATTTCCTAGAAAGCTCACTCTACTTGTTTCATTGGTGCACTTTGTTAATTGTGGTCTCGTTTTCTGTCTGATGGAGGGAACAGACTGGTTTCAAGAATGGACCATTAAATAAAAATATCTCTCAACGTTTCTAATAATCGATATTTCTAATAATCGATAATGCAACCGCTAATGTATCTTCAAAGATTCTGTATAATAATACTCGATTCTGCCCGAAACGTTAAATCACTCTCAGTGCTGCTCATCGGTGATGGGGGTTGGAACTAATATTTTTCCACTCTATCTAGTGTGATTTCACCTTATACGATGAGTATTATTATTATGAATATTACGATGAGTAGTTATGACATTGATCCTATGAATAACAATACATATTTCAGTTCATAATAATCAGAAAAAAGTATGATCTCACCATATTACGACGAGTAATAATGACGTTGATCCTATAAAAAACAATACATATTTCACCTCATAAAAATCAGAAAAACAAATACGACGTAGGTTAATTTTTTTTTATCCAATAATTTGTTGCTTTGTTATTATTAATTCTTTATCGTCATCTCTCATTTGGTACTGAGAGACACGCAGCAGCATGGGAGCACGATTCACTGGCCAGTATGGAATGGATATTGGCCAGCACCAGCGATGGTGGTTCAGCATTGATCCGGCATTAGGTTAGTATCATGCTGATTTGTAGTGCACTGCTGATCAACATAAGGAAGACCAATACAGCTATGTGTACAACAAATTAAGCATATTTTTTGTTTATATCACTAAAACAGCCTGAGGCCGGGCCTCGGGAACTCCTACATCAAAAATATGCCCAAAACTGTCAAACCTAGAAAAAATTAGTTGTATGTTTGACGGGTAAAGGTGTATAATTCTCACTTATTTTGTATGATGATTTCATTAACGAATCACCACTGCATAATGTATTACAAGCATTTGTATGATGAAATTCGCAAGCTGAACATCTTATCACTGTCTTTGGTATGATTGTGAGATACGCAGCCACATAATTACTTTTTACTGAATCAATAGAACAATAATTTAAAAACGTGTCACATACGTGATTGAGTCTGAAAGCTACAATGCATATTTATGCTCTTGGTCCATGACAATTCTGCACCGTGTGACTACATTCTATAACTACTCTGTGACTACTTCTATTTATTTTAAATAGACCCCAGTTTTAAAAGCTTGAAATCTTTAAAGCTAGAACAAAAGTGTATGGAACAAAATACCCTGCTCGTCATATAACTAAAGTGAATATAGATACTGTTGGCTCCTGTATGTTAGGAGATGATGTGAGTGAATGCTGTGAAATATAGGAATGCATGATATAATTGTATGACCAAACCAATAAGCAAACAGTGAGTGAGTGAGTGAGGGAGTGAGTGAATGAGTGAGTGAGTGAGTGAGTGAGTGAGTGAGTGAGTGAGTGAGTGAGTGAGTGAGAGTGAGTGAGTGAGTGAGTGAGTGAGTGAGTGAGTGAGTGAGTGAGTGAGTGAGTGAGTGAGTGAGTGAGTGAGTGAGTGAGTGAGTGAGTGAGTGAGTGAGTGAGTGAGTGAGTGAGTGAGTGAGTGAGTGAGTGAGTGGGTGAGTGAGTGAGTGAGTGAGTGAGTGAGTGAGTGAGTGAGTGAGTGAGTGAGTGAGTGAGTGAGTGAGTATAGTTTTAATATTATATATAATGTACCTTTAATAGGGAGAGTTTAAATTGAAATATACATTTATTATACATGTACATAGTTATATTCGCCCCGATGCCCATCGCCCAGATGGACACGCCCGAATATCATGCGCCCTGTTGACCCCCGCCCTGCAGATGGGATGACACCGGTTCTATAGTGAGCCCCAAGCATTTACCTAATTATCTGCAGCCAGTTTACATTTTTTTGGAGATAGTAGGGATTTTCGACAAGACTTGGTTAACATAGTAAACTATATGTTTGCACAATGACACTCAATAAACAATCTAAAAAAACTAAATTATCGACCACTTCTCATGAGTGTGTACTACTTTAATATTAGTAGTGATACATGATTGCATTTGCAACTAACTTTTTTTCATATAGACGGGCTGTACCATTCAATATACAACTGCGTGTCCTGAAAACAAACCATAGATTTTTTTTTATATAAATTTTATATAGCATGGGTACATGTGGTTGCTAGATTAACTAATTATTACAGCTTCTTTTGATTATTTTTGTTAGCATTGATAATGATTCGCTCATTATATTTAGTCTTCGCAATGGAAATGACATTCAGCATGACGTGAACATTTGCAGAAAAAGTGTTAGTGCATTATTACATCAAAGGGTATACTAATGCCTACCACGTATTTACTGGGTGGATTGGATTGTTTAGCTTTCTTAACATTTCAAATCATAGAGCTATATAAAGAAGCGAGACACTTAATAATGTGTATTGATGTGATTAAGCTTAATAAAATTAAACACAATAAAACAAGCTCTAAACTAACTTCATTGGAATGAGTATGTCTTCTAATAAAAAGCAAATTTTGCTGAAAATGACTGGATTTGAGTAACTACACACCTTAATGGATAGGGACTGCTTACTCCTATTTCAAATTGGCAAAATTAAGCACATGAAATTACCAGATGCCAACGTAATCAGATGGCCGCAGCATAGCAGCAAGAGAAACACCACAGAACAGCAGCTGCAGTAAAACAGCAACATCAAAAGTAGCAACTACAGGATTAACAGTAGCAGCAGTTGAATTAACAGGAGCAGCAGCAGGAAGAGGAAAAGCAACAACGGCAGCAGCAGCAACAGCAGCAGCAGCAACAGCAGCAACATTAGCAGCAGCAGCAGCAGCAGCAGCAGCAGCAGCAGCAGCAGCAGAAGCAGCAGCAGCAGCAGAAGCAGCAAGAGAAGCACCGCAGAGCAGCAGCTGCAGTAATGTAGCAATATCAAAAGTAGCAACAACAGGAGCAACTGTAGCGGCAGCTGAAGCAGCCGGAGTAGCATCAATAGGAAGAGGAGAATCAGCAAAAGGAGCAGGAGCAGCAGTCACAGGAGCAACAGCAGGATGAGGAGAAGCAACAACAGGAACAGGTGCAGCAGCCACAAGAGCAGCAGCAGGATGAGGAGAAGCAACAACAGGAACAGGATCAACAGCAACAGGAGCAGCAGCAACAGCAGCAGATCCCCACTAACACCCTACTATCCAACCAGGCGGTGAGCCGAGTGGCAAACAATTATGACAAGGGAACGTGATAGGCCCCCAGTATTTTGTTTGTGGATTAATAACGAGGTAATTAGATCTTGGAGTTGAGCAGGTTGAAGGATTTATTTTCACAAAACACTTGTATTTGGAGGATGAACATGCTTTGATCATGATCACTTTTCAATTTTGCTATGAGTTCCTATAACAGTTAACTATCTACAACTATAAGTACACTGAGTCAGTGATAATCTACTATTGTATTTGTTATAACTAAGTGACAAAGTAAGAGAATACACATTAGTCCACGTGGTCATTTGGTTTAAGACTATTCCTGGCAAAATTAAGTGCTTTCATTGTTTTTATATAAAGGCTGCACTATATTTAAGTTTCTGACAAAGAAAGTTTATGTTTTCTATTTAAATATAATCCAATGCGTCTGCAGGTTTATGTCGCATTTGGATCTTTTGGTCATGCTAGTACAGCTTCTGTTGATTCTACGACATATATGTCCTTTTGTTTCCTGCTATTTATTGCATGATTTAAAACGATGAATTGTGGGGAGGTCATATAAGGAGAAAAAAAATCTTGAAAAGCATTTAGCATCCCTTTAAAACAACAGGCTATTAATTTTGACCTTATGTTTTTTTCCATAATGATGTCTTCTGATCATATGGCTGGTATTTTGCAACTAATTTATGTCTGATAATACAAGAAAATTACACATTTACAGGTACCCGCTATAATGATATGTTTCATGCAAACAGTATCTTGTGTCCAGTAAAGTCTCCAACACTAAGGTTCAACGTTTATCCAGTAAAAACGTCATTTGACGCCTTTTGATGGTGAATGAATAAATGAATAAATGAATAAATGAATAAATGAATAAATGAATAAATGAATGAATAAATGAATAAATAAATAAATAAATAAATAAACAAATAAATAAATAAATAAATAAATAAATAAATAAATAAATAAATAAATAAATAAATAAATAAATAAATAAATAAATAAATAAATAAATAAATAAATAAATAAATAAATAAATAAATAAATAAATAAATAAATAAATAAATAAATAAATAAATAAATAAATAAATAAATAAATAAATAAATAAATAAATAAATAAATAAATAAATAAATAAATAAATAAATAAATAAATAAATAAATAAATAAATAAATAAATAAATAAATAAATAAATAAAAAAAAAAAAAAAAACAAACAAACAAACAAACAAACAAACAAACAAACAAACAAACAAACAAACAAACAAACAAACAAACAAACAAACAAACAAACAAACAAACAAACAAAAAAAAAAAAAAAGGAATAATATATAATATATAATATTATATATAATAATAAATAAATAAATAAATAAATAAATAAATAAATAAATAAATAAATAAATAAATAAATAAATAAATAAATAAATAAATAAATAAATAAATAAATAAATAAATAAATAAATAAATAAATAAATAAATAAATAAATAAATAAATAAATAAATAAATAAATAAATAAATAAATAAATAAATAAATAAATAAATAAATAAATAAATAAATAAAAAAATGAATGAATGAATGAATGAATGAATGAATGAAAGAATGGATGAATGAATGAATGAATGAATGAATGAATGAATGAATGAATGAATGAATCGAGTTTTAAGCCAGCTTAGCAATATAGGCTAAACTGGGCCAGTATACACTCTCCTTTTGATGGCATGGCCAAAGAAGATACAGATTTTTATAAATGTATTCTATCGCGAACATTCAATAATGAAGTGTAACAAACTTACTATTATAGAGAACGCTCACATATATATGCTATTTATGTATATAACTACAGTGAAATATTGAGATTTTCATTAGTAAGAATATTTATCATCTCTCTTAATACGCTCATTGTCACGTCGTAATACTATAATAATCAGAAACATCTATGAATTGAGAGCACACATTAATTAACTGATCACACTACGTAAACTATATATCATTACATTTTATTTGAATTATATATTATTTTATCTTTGAGGTGTGTAGACATTCGCGTGTGCATGGGTCGCAGGTATCAAGTCGTGAGATTAGAATGCCATTCGGGCTCAGTGGAGCAATTTACATCCCTACATTCCGGGATTTTGCTGAACACCTTCCAGGAATTAGCGTCAGCCTGCCGTGAAATATATTTATTCGGCGCTGGAACGGCATATTAAGAAAGACATTTATAAATCTTGATGTTTTTGGACTCATTCCCTTCCCAATAACAGTGAGTTTACTTGCTAATCATGCTAATAAAACAGCTTAGAAACGACTATTGTCAGGCTTAAAGTTTAAGTGATTAAATTTCAGACCTAGTTTTTGTGCCAATTAACAGTGATACATTCTGTCATATGATAAATTCAGCTGATCACCGCCGTCATAATCCCGTAGTTATTTAAACATGTAAGGTAGAACTTGGGCCAAATTTGTTAGCAATCGGTGACTGTCCATAATTATATAACTAACCCTCCCGGAAAAATAAAGCTAAATATACTAAATATCTCTCGATAATATACAATATACAAATGTATCTCTTTATATGTTAAAAAGAAGTTAAATAAGGAATAAGTCAGAAGAAGGGGTAAATGTTGCTATACGCCCCCCCCCTCCCCCAGCTAGAAGACACGAATTACAAATTGAATTTTATGTGTCTGTCGTTGAGATGAAAAACAAGGCAATCCAGTTTTTCAGCGCATACAGTAGAATGAGAGGAAATCGACATAATTATATAATTGACAATAACAAATTATATAATTCAAATTAAATGTAAAGATACATAGTTTACGTAGGCGTGCGTAACAAGATACTTGTATGATCAGTTAATGAATGTGTGCTCTCAATTGATAAACATAATTACATAGCTGTTGAACTTTATAGAATGATAAAGATGGTGGATAACACTTTTCACACTATACATAATGCAAACGAGGTGGATAGATCTAAGACAAACAGAGGTCAGCTCAATTCCTTTTTGTTCAATTCCAAACCCCATTCCAATTATTTTTTTAATTCCCAAGTCAATTCCAATTCCTTTTGTTTTAGAAAAATTAATTCCAATTCAATTCAACTTCATTAAAAGTCAATTCTTTATCAATTCCACGTAAGATTAAGATATTTCATGTAAGTTGTTATTGAAAACTTAATCATATATACTTTTTTCAGTTTTCACATGCATGGTCGCCGCAAAATTATCAAGTTATATCACTAATAGATGATGCACTTGTAACTGACATGTACAACTTGGATAGCTTCTAGTATAACAGGTTTATTATCCAATATTACCTCATTATGATAAACAATATCCTTGTCATGGATTTCAGGGCATAAATCTGATGTAAATGATTTACTGATATCACTCAATAATTCGTAAACGACGCTTCGAAGATGCCGGGAGTTTCATCATCTCCCTGGAATTATTGAAGCAAATAATAAGTAATGCATTTAATGAATACATGATAGTCCAGCTAATACCAGTCATCAGCCCAATGTTGAAGCAGCATTCAAGCAACATTGGCGCTTGTGAATATATCTCTCAAGGACAACAATCTAATAAAACGTCTAGCTCGCAAATCAAAATTAACCATCATGAAGATAATTTTTTTCACTAACAAAATGTTTAATATATCCAACTGAAATAATAACAAATGACATACATGATATATAATGCAATATATTTCTCTGTTGTTGACATGAAAAAACCCAGGCAATCAAGTCTGTCAGCGCATAAAGTGCAAGGATAGAACATTGCCATACTTACTATAATTGGCAGACGCAAGTGTCTGCACACCGCAACAATATAATAATATATAATTCATATTAAATGTGATGATATATAATTTACGTATGCGTGTCTAACAAAATACTTGTATGATAAGTTAATGAATGTGTGCTCTCAATTCTTAAATATTCAATATTTATAATTAAAATAGGATAACGACGTCAAACTGAGCGTATTGTTAATAAGGAAAATCTCAACATTTTAATGTATTATTATACAAAGATAGCCTATGTGAGTTTTCTCTATAATAATAAGTTTGTTAGATACTTTAATATTGAATGCATAGTGTTTTGACATTAGGTTTATATCTATCTCAATATCATCTTTTCAACCCAGAAAACGGCACAATTCGCTATCATATCCCAGAGGTTGGACATGATAAGGAGACAATGCATGCTGTGTTAAGTGAGCCGTAGAATATAGCTATATGGCTATCATGTTTATGTTGATTAAAGCGGTCAGTTATCACAAAATCATGATGTACTCGGCCCAGCCAGATATAATTAACCTTCTGGGGCCGTAATCGGAGGTTTGGACAAACCCCAGAGGTATCGCTGGGGTAAATTTGAAAAACGACATACCCCGTATGCACCACGCAGGGGTAAATGTCGCACGGGGGTAAATTTGGCCAAGTGCGGGGTTAAATTTACCCCTATTAGGGAGCAGGGGTAAATCGGGGACCACCGGAGTAAACGTCGCTATCATGATCCTAATCGTTATGCAAGACATGTGAATCCTATCGTATAGAGACCTATGACATGTGAACACTTTACAGAATGCTACCGCATGCACGATGTTTTAAGCATATACTATTATTTTTTTATTTGTTTCGTTTTTAGTTATCTTAACAGCTTTAATATTGTACAAAATGATTTTTAAATTATTATTGTAGATTAGATGCATTTAAATGCCGACAACATCTCAATAAAAATACTTAAAACTAATAAACACAGCATAAAGCAAACAAAATATTTTGTAGGAGGTTTACATCTTTTATCTTAGATAACGTGCAAATGTTGATGGTCGATCATAGTTATACTACTTTAACTAGCAAAACAATATATATGAATTAGCATGGATATAAACCTATAAGCCCTATTCTAAAATCAACGGCAGGTATAGGAAAATCATTTTTCGCTAATTGAAAACAGTATTGTTATTAGCAAGTTTACGACAAGTCTTCGAACATTATGTCCTCCGCGTAACTATGAACTATACCTATTTTTAATTAAGAAAACTGCAATGGCATAAACAAATAGTAATACAATATATTTATTGGCACATTTTAATAATGTTTGTTTAAAAATGAACTATTGTCGAACAAACAAATACACCAATAAACTGCTTAGTTATTTAAAATGAAGTGAACAAAACACAGTTACAAGTTACTGTGAAAATCACTGAACGTGTGCAATGGAGTTACAATACACAGGCCTACGTTTATAATATACAAAATGAAAAGTTTAAATTTGACTGATTTTCATGTTTTTTTGCTATATTTAATTTTTCTGACTTTTCTCGAGAAAAAACATATTAAAGAGTGGAGTCAACAGTCGCGTGTGTTATAAACGTCTTTTTATGGGTGGAATAATTTTTTCCACCTAAAGCATAACAAAAAAAACAAATACATCCGCAATCATCTCTCCAGTGAAAAATAATTGCTTTGAATGTTTATATATAACTAATTAAAATGACTGTCAGATATATAATGACATCCATGGTTATAGATTAATTATAATTAGGTCCTAATTGTAGTTATCAACATTTACAATGGCATGATAATAGTTGTTATGTCATATTGTCTTCACAATGTTTGCACATTGTTGTTATTTGCATTAATTATTAGGGGCCTACATAATTGCTGGATTTTCACGTTCATGGTCAATTTATGGCGTAAATATTCTCATGCATCATTAATATTTTTAATTAGCTTTAGCCGTGTCTATTTCTATTATTTTGGTAATCATAATTAAGTTAACATTGTGGTATTAGGCATGAATGATGCTGACCATTTACTGCTGTAGTAGTTTTTGTTGGACAGCAAAACATTGGGAAATCCCCATCAAATAGTCAATGAAGTGAAGAACCACGTGGGTAAATTCTATAACCATGGAGGTTTGTACCCCCGTGTTTTCAGGAGATGGTGTATACGATGTAAATTCGCAGGAAAACCCCGGAGGTAGAAACCTCTAGGGTTTCATGAAACCCCAGAGGCTATACCTCTGTGGTATCATTTACCTCCACTGGGGTAAACGTGAAATTGGTGCATACGGCCCCTGAAGACTAAAAGCAAACTAAGATGGTATAGTGGGCACAGATTGATCCAATCAACCTTCTAAGAAACAAAGTCACACTAAGTTGATCTAGTAGATTTATTTAACCTCATGTGGTCCAAAGTCATATATTATTTCAGATTACATTATCCCTATTCCTTCATTTTATCAGAGGGAAGCAAGTATAAAAATATACTGATTTGATGACTGTACGTAGTTGGTCACATTTGTCGGAAATCCAGGAAGTGTAAGTTGTTCTATTTAACAAATCAATACATAATATCGTTATGTACAAGTAGGAAACCCTTACATGTACTAAATCAATTTTTAATATCACCAACCTTATTTTTCAATGATGAAAATATAACAATTTTTGGTGTTAAATGTCATTTTGAAGGCTTTCGTCATCTTGTAAAATGCTTAAAACTCTATAACGTTGGTTAGGTAGCCATGGTAACGATAATTGCTAATGGTTTATATGGTTTACTATTTACATATTCAACAGTGTTCAATGTATGGGCTTTCAAAACATCACAAAACCTCATTTAAAAAAAATGCGTGAGGTTGCTACATTTGTGCAGAAAATTCACAAATATGATAACAACTATAGCAAGAACGACTGACCTGTGGCCGTATTCTCGTTCAAGTTACGATATATCGCAGGTTTTGGATTGGTCGAGATGGCCATCTCGACCAATCCAAAACCTACGATATATCGTAACTTGTACGAGAATACGGTTCCTGTAGATTATGAATTGTCAGTCGGCCACAGCCAAATTGTGTTGATGACGTTGGTGACAGAAACCTAAATTCAGGATTTATAGTAGTCTGACGAGTGTGGCATATAGTAATACCAGGTAGACGACAACCTTAAAAGGGGCAGTTACGTAGACACATAAAATTGGAAAACTATTTACTCACGCACTGCTGTAAATGTTGGTTTTTGGCCACCAGGCTACTAGTTTAATAAAGTACCTTCTCGCAAATGTTATATAACATGTTGTCCAACACTCTCCTCAGTTGAACAAATGACATCACTCTCACTTTCTGAAGACGGGATCAGCTGAATTTATAGTGTTGTTGCCATCACTTCCATTAGAGTAGTTGAGACAGGAGCGCCCTGGGAATAATGTGACAAGCGCAATGTATAATACAGTCTGTATAACAAAACCTGACGTATAATTTATATAAGAGAAAGGGTGATGATGGATGTGCTATTAATAATATCGGTTAGTGGCGTTGCGAAAGTCTCAATATCTGTGAATAATAGTAACTTTTATTCAGACAATCTGGCCTAAAGCCCGATTCATTTCATTTTATTTATTCAGACAAAATATCAGACAAAATATAATCACATGTTGAGCGATAATCAAATTTACAACAGTCGGGTGCATTTAAATTTCGAAACATAAAGATAAAACATAAAGTCATCAGTCCATTCTCCCCTTCATCGACAGATATACTGTCGATCAATTATAGAAAAACAAGTTTAATTATTTAAACATACGCCGTCGAGCAAACATAACTTATTCACGGTTCTAGTAAACACAGTTTGTCCCACTTTCACCTTCACAACACGGTCATGTCCATCTTGTCCAGGACAAGTCTCTACGACACGACCAAGAGGCCAGTGACCACGTGGAGAAGAGGGGGTAATCACAAGCACAATGTCACCGATGATTAAATCCTTTTTGGGTTGATTCCATTTTTTCCGAGCGTTTAATCCTGGGAGCCACTCACGCATCCAGCGATGCCAAAAATGTTTTATAATATCTTGAAGGCGTCTCCACCTCCGCTTTATATTGAATTCACCAGAATCCACTGAGTCCGGTGCAGATTGTCCTCCTGCTTGACCATGCAGAAAATGGTTTGGAGTGAGTGGCGGGTCATCCCCTGGCGACGCCGATTGATATGTAAGGGGACGCGAGTTCACCAACGCTTGAGCACCAGTGGCGACTGTTATCAGTTCTTCGTCTGTTATATCCGCATTCCCTATTACGGCATCCACTGCCCGTTTAGCTGCTTTAATCATTGTTTCATGCACACCACCAAAATGTGGTGACAAAGGAGGTGTAAAATTCCACTTCACTCCTCTATTTGCACTAACACGCTGAATCTGCTTATCATGCTTATTGTCCAGCTTACTGACTAGTTATTTGAGATCTTTATTTGCAGCGACAACGTTTCCAGCATTATCTGATAATACTTCTAAAGGTACGCCTCACCTATTCCCCATGCGGTTAAAGCAATTCAGGAAAGGGTCCGTATCTAATCCAAACGATATCTCCAGATGTACTGCGCGACACAACAGACACGTAAATAAACACAAATATCGTTTTTGACGTGCACGCCCGCGACCTTGTATAGTTAGAAAAGGCCCTGCATAATCCACAGCTATGCGAGCAAAAGCACGTAAGGGTGTATTTAATCTTATTTTAGGCAGTGGCGCCATCACTTGGCATGCTGAATTTGCTTTTAACTTGGCACATTTGCAACATTCTCTTTCCCATTGTTTAATGACTTCACGAGCCGACTCAATCCAATACCGAGATGAAAGAGAGGCTAATGTCTGATTGGTTCCACTTTTATGGTTACCCAATTCATGATGATGCTTGACTATTAATTTTGTCACCCAGCTTTTTCGAGGCAAGATCACTGGATATTTTACATCATGTGGCAAGAAATCCGCATTTTCCAGTCGCCCACGACATTTAAGTATTTCATTTTCATCAATTGTCGGATAAAGGCTTACTAGCTTGCTGTGTGGCGGGAGTTCATTTTGTTTTTTCAAAGCTGACCACTCGCTAGCAAAATAATGTTTTTGTGTGGATTTAATGACATAAATTTCAGCTTCGTGTATTTCCAGCACAGACAATTCACCACTAGAACGATTTTCTTTATCAGCACGACAATTATCCACGAATCGTTTTATCCAGGAATATACACGAAGTAATAACATCCAATTTGAATAGCGTTCAAATTCAGCTAGTTCAGTTTGTGAGACAGTCATCATAACAACATTTTTATTAGCTTTGCAGAGTTCCTTTTTAATTTCAAGCGGTTCTGTTTCTATGCAAACTGTATCTGTTGGCCAACTTTCTTCAGGTGATTGAAGGAAAGATGGGCTTGACCACCACTTTGTGTCCGTAGCCATTTCTATTATTGTTTGTTCTCCCCCTCGTGGGTATGTCTGCCGGGTTTTCACCAGTTGAAATATATCTCCATTGTTCTGGGCTCGTCACACTCTGAATTTCTCCCACTCGATGTGAAACAAATGGCTTCCACTTGCGACTGCAGCTTTTAATCCAGTAAAGGACATTGGTGCTGTCCGACCAGAGTGTAACACTGTTTATTGATATTTCCAGAGCTTCAGACACTGCTTTTGTTAATCGTGTACCAAGAACTGCCGCCATTAACTCCATTCTTGGTATGGATATAGCTTTAAGTGGCGCGACTCGTGTTTTCGAAGCAATAATCCGGCAAGATACAGATTCATCAGTATGCGTATTTCTTGCATATATAACAGCTGCATATGCGTCTTTAGATGCGTCAACAAAAGTATGAAGATTGAAGGAAACTAATGTTTTGTGCTGGGAACAAAGTGACCTCGGTATTTGAATTTTTGGTAGATCAAGTTGTTCATTTGGTGTTAATCAATACCTGCTAGCCAGGCCTCTTGTAACAGCACCTCACCACGAATAGTAAATGGTGCCAAAAATCCAGGTGGATCAAACAGAGAAGCAACTGTTTTTAACAAAACACGTTTTTTTTTTTTTTTTTTTTTTTTTTTTTTTTTTTTTTTGGTAGCTATATGACCTTCTGAAACATGATACCTGAATCCCCTGAACCCAAAAATGTTATTTTAGACACCGAAATGTGTTCATTGTGAGCCAAGGCGTGATGTATAGCTCTGATATTTTCACAAATTTTGGCGGCCATTTTGTTTTCGAATTTTGAGTAGGAAAAAAGACAAAATAGAGCTTGGCATGGGGCAGATTTGGAATCAGCGTAACCAAATTGTGTAAGAATAACTGCATGCCATATTCTACTAAAAAATCCCTTAACAAGTCAGAAATTTCAAAAATGGGCCTTGACTATTAAATTATTGTGAATAATTTGTCCAAAATAAGTAACTTAAAGCCAAATAGATACTGTCCACCCTCTGGGATGAGGTGAGATTCAAAGATAATTCAAAAATAGTTTATTCAAATTTTCCATAAATTAATGCTGATTAGAAGAAAGGGTGTCATTTTTCAAGTAAGATTTAATTTTATTTTCTCGACCCTTTAAAATTGTACAGCCTAAATTGGTAATCCACATGAGATTTCCCGGAACTAAGGGTGAGGGTTAAACAATTCTACCTACTTCATGCGCGTTGCCGCTAGTTTGAAAGGAGGTACATCATTCCCTGGTAACTTTAAAAAAATCATTTGTGTTTTTATCATGTTCACAAATACCTCTCCTGATGCGAACATATCACGATATAGTCCCACACTTACTGTAGGACAACATCTTGGCATATTGTGCTGCTATTATGATATATCCAAACAATACAAAATGTTATCTTGACAAAATTATGTCATATCTTGAAATTATATCGCCATATGCATGATATACTGTAATTATGGTGCGATGTATGGATATCATAATACTTGTAATTTTAGATTATACACCTTTTTCAATAACAACACGCCACACGGTGAGCAACGCTGAGCTGTTTTTATCAGACAACTGTTACACACTTATCAATGACAACACGCCACATAGTGAGCAACTCGGAACTGTTTTAATCAGACAATTGTTTACTGCGCAAACTCGTGCAAGCAGTCTATTACATTGCGCTGTCATATCTAAATGTTATAATGTCGTACTTTCGGATTATAGCTCCTATTTTAAAAGTATACTGAATCCTAACCTTTTGTGACATGTGAATATTAAAATGTGATTAAAATGACATATACCGACATTATATTGTCATATCCTGGACATGAGTATATTTTGAAAATATAAGCTTAGTGGCATATCCTGAAGTTTGTGTTCCTGTGTAATGCAGTGATTTTAAAATAATGTAGCTATATCTTGCAAAAATATATTCTGACATCAAAATATCACACCCTGACATTAAAATGAAACATAGAGAAATTTCATGCGATATACTATCATTATCTCATGAATTGTAACCTCAGAGTGATAGAAGATGAATACCATGTGATATTGATTTGTCTTAAGTATTTAGCTTTAAGAATTATTTTTTATTTTACCTAAATATTATACTCAACCATCGTTAGAACGATTTTGTCAATTGATAATTAACAAAAATGCAGATGTGATATGTAAATTAGCAGCATTTGTACACCATGTATTACAGAGACAGTCATCAACTCTTGAACTTGTATTTGCCTTTATTGCACGAATAATTGAATTGAATTGCATCTCAACACCTAACTGCACTAAAATGTTATATTCCGACATTGAAGTTAATCTTGACAATATGATGGTATATATTCTGACATTATTGTGTAATATCTAGTCATTTAATGTCTTTATCATCAAATTAGAATATACCATACTGGCATTGCCAAATCCTGATATTATAATGTGTAAATTATCACAAAATAAAAAATTATATATTTCTAGATAAACATGTATAATCATAACATTTCTATTATAATATTTAAAAATTACATGTACAATGCAATATTTTATCATGCTATTCCAGCATATTGATGACTATTGTATTGCCAATTGTATTGCCAATTTTATTCTTTTATATTATACTTTCATGTTCTAATATATACTGTCATGACTTATGAGTTTGATAGCAAATAATTACAATATTGTGCCGCATCCTGACAATAAAATGCAACGTCCGGAAAAGTCAACTTTATTTCCTGACGTTGTAATGTCATATCTTATTATCATAATGCCATACCCCGACATTGTTATTACACATTTTGGCATTAAATGTATTATGCCGACAGCATATTGTCATATTCCTGGTATTATAATGCAATATACAGACACTACAATGTCACATCCGAGCATTATGGCGATATAACTTGTCATTATATGGCTTTATTTATACTAAAATAGGTCTACTCTATCCCGATATTGCAATGCCAAATCCTGACAGACCAATCCATTTGGTAAACTTTATTCAGAGTATTCTGTCTTAGCAGTATCTTCCCATATACTGGCATCACAATAGCACATTTTTTGAAATATGAAACTATATCCTGACATAATATGGCCATATTCCGCAATTATTATGCAATATATTAAACGATAATATTATATTCTGTCGATTTAATGCCATTGCCCAACATTGTAATACAAAATATTGCTTGTAGAATGAATTAATTGTTCTCACTCAAACATAGGGTGTAATATCCTCACAAAACAGTTCATTATTCTCACATTAAAACATCATAACCCCAAAATTTTAAATGTCGTTAGTTGTTTTTCTCAATTTATTTTTAAGAATAAGTAACCCATCGATCAAAAATCACGACTATCATTATTTTTTTTTTAAGTTGTTATCAACACACATCACTGTGAAACTTTAGCAACCCACGTAATGCTGAGTTTTGAGATAGCCAGCAATAAGTTCAAGTGGGTACAGATTTCTATACGACTTGGCGCTTATAGGGTTAATTTATATTTATTTATATAAATTTATAGATAGGTATACTAAATGTACTTTCATGAATACATATGAGCTCATATGCTGAGCATAAACATGTAATTGGCAGTATTACCATTTTCAAATAAACAGTATATGTAAGTTATTTTACCGCATATCCGCTTTTTACATACGCGGATATTTTGCTCAAAATTATTATACAAAATATCAAACCCCTAAAGGTTAAATGGTCTACATCGTAAAATTTAGGCTAACCTAAAAAAATGCACCATATTTTTTTTGGTTCAGCAATAATTTATGTTGGAATTATTACATTTTGTTTGAATTAAACTCGAATTTTATCTTGTAAAAAATTATAAAACACAATTTTTCATTACTTTCAGATACCAGAGGTATCTATTTGGCTTCAAAATACTTCTTTCGGACAATTTTCTAGAGGGTTACCCGGCCTCAAATAAAAGCTAATAATTTGTATTTATCAAAATGAGACCAATAAATATAATAATCATGAGAGTTAGGCGCAATTCAAATTTATAGATATCAGCCCCCCCCCCCCGACTACACAACTCCATATCGGGCGAGTGAAGGTAACACTCTCAATAACCCACCATTGCCCTATCACCCCACCCTCACATCATCCGCTGTAAATCATTAATTTCATCAACGGATTACACTATTCTTAACCTATTAAAAAGTCACTCAATTAAAATGATCGTTGAGGCCGACAAGTCACGTTAATGATAAATGTAATACTACTTCTAATACTTCTGCTGCAGATGAATAGATGGATTCAGAATGATATATTTTCCAATAACTTTACCAAATAAGTCCACGAAACAGGTATTGGTTGTTTTGTGCAAATAATAATAAATTATTTACACTGCACAATTATGAAGCGACGATAGCTTGTAAGATGGTATAAATTAGATTCTGAAAATAGGAAATGTAATGATCCCTATCCGCGAGCTTGCTTTATCCTGAATTATTACACAATACCATGCGAATGATCACTATTTTTTTACATTATTCAGGCCACTAGAAGAAATAATATTTTACACTTATTTTACCAGGTCAGAAATTAAGCTATTATCAAATGATCTTTGTAAAATACCTTTCGTCTCTTGTCATTCATTTGCAATAATCAATTCATTCAAATGATTAAAAATAATACACGAAATACAATAAAAAATGAATTTGAAAAGGACGTTTAAAATGTGTTCTTTAGTCGAGATCTACAGGTGAGTTGGCAACAAACAAAAGGAAGAATTAAATGAATTGTTTGCACTTAAATGCGAGAAGACTATTGATAAATTATGGGATTATTGGTGGTAACTTCAAATTAAAAAATCTAAGATAATGTCAATGAAAAGTGATCCAGCAATCAGGAAACGCAATGATTCTTGGTGACGAACTCGATTTGGCCTGCATTATACACACAATAATGCTCTGACTTCCTCTGAGTATATAGGTGCCATAGACCGCGTGTATTGACTATCAACAAAATATAACTCCTAACGCGCATACGTCCTCGGGTGAGCTAGGACCAGCAGCACAGAAAACAAATTTAAAACCATAATGTACTTTTATTTCACCACATAATTAGGAGTTGTTATTCTTCGTCTTTTTTCATTAGTTTGAAGTTGGCGATTACGTTAGCAGATTCAAAAATACAAACGAAATACAATTATAAAATACATTAAATATGATGCACAATTTGTGTTTTATTTGAGATCTGCCTATTTCATCATTTTTAGTCAATATTTAGCTTGTGAAAAAATTATTAAAACAAAATATAGAAAGCATCGCCTGCACCGAAAGGATTAACTTGTTAAACGAGAAGATGAAATTGTAGAAAACGAAAGAGCAACAGAAAAAATAATAAAGAATTGAAGCGTACTTAAATGGTGAAGAATAATCATATATCACTAGGTGAGTTGTCGGTTCACTTAATCTCAAAAGGTGGACATAGACTGATATATTTCCAATAATTGTAGGCTATCAGTTAACGTAACACAGTAGCATAATTCTGGAATGTTTATTGGGCGCAAATTGTGAAAGATGTGATTATAGCCTGTGAGATGCTGTCAATGAGAAGTGATTCCACAACAAGGAAATATAATGATTAAGACAGACAATGTGGACTCTGAAGATAATGACGTAATAAGTATTTAAGCCAGACATTCTAGTCTGACTTACGAACCAATCAATCAATCAATCCATTTTAGAGCTCACATATTAGGCACCCATCTCCTCAGACGGACACTTCACAGATAGCAGAAAAAATAGTTCACAAACACTGCTGCTAATAATGATGGAATACATCTAGGCCGACTTCTGATTCATTGATTCATTTCGTTCACGTTAGTTGAAGTTAGAATAACAAGTATTTCGAAATTATTTTCCAATGTCAGAAATTATATCTCTTATCTTTTTTTAACATAAAATAAATGGCATTGTCATGCATAAATAAATATATATAATGTACTAAAAATAACACAAAAAACTACATAAATTCAAGTCTTCTGATATATTCCCCAGACAATTCACCTAGGTAATGATGTGATTTTGTTTTACATCTGCTGTACATCAGAGCCAGGAAAATATGGGGTGCTTCAATTCGTTTAACACTTAGGGATATGCTGATCATGAGGGCCATCCTACGTTACTTGTCTTTCATGCTGGTTGGTATAATGTATGAATGAATGAATGAATGAATGAATGAATGAATGAATGAATGAATGAATGAATGAATGAATGAATGAATGAAATCTTATATAGCGCATGTATCCAGCCGGCGGCTGTTCAGAGCGCTGAACATCGACAGTAACTTAGCAAGGCCTGTTATCATTCAAATTCCAACTCAGTCTCCTGGGAGATATACAGCTGAGCTGCCATTGAGGCGCATCAAGCTATTTTCCTTCCAAGCAAATTCGCCTTATGTGCCAAGTACTCACACATTGTGGATTTTCTGGGGTCTCGCTGGATGGAAACTGCGCCTACGTCCATTGAGGTTCTTTTACGTCCAACTCTAGGTCAGTCAGACGAGCCATCTGATTAACGTGGTTCTCTGAGCCCCACGAGTGTATACAGCACCTGGCAGTCACCAGGCGGTCACCCATCCAATTATGAACCGGGCGCGACGTTGCTTAACTTCAGTGATAAAGCCAATCACGATGAGCGAACGCCGTATTCCGTATATAATCACATTTTGTGTGTTTCCACATTTACTTGATATACCTATACTCTAATGTACGTATTTTCTGAAGTTATACTTGAATAGAATATGACAATTTTCACAAAAAGTAAATAGACGATTATATATACGTTGGTCGCATGAGTATTCCGGCATCATGGCATGGTCGTAACTAGAGTTACCTATCACCTCTTACCCACAGCATTCGTCCTATATCAGTTTCAAAAAGGCCACATTTATATGATTGACATTATGTTAATTATATCAACGTGGTGCTATAGCAGGGTATTATGCCGCACAAGGGCCAATAGCAGTAACTGGTTACTTGAAAGGATAACAGTTGCTGCTGGTTGACTTTGTATGGTAGATTTAAGAAAGTCGTGTGAATGTTGAGCCAGCATCTCTGACGATGTTGGTGATGGTTGAGCGTCTACTAAGCTAAGGCATTCTTCCACCTAATTGGCGAAAATCTTGGATTGTCGTCTCCGAAGCTGGGATAGTATTCTGCACGAGACGCAGAACCAATGCTGGTTTGATGATAGACCAATGTCGAAGACGGTGGCACAGCATTAACCCAACATTTGTTCATCGTCTCTTGGTGGCTGGACAATTTCTGTTATTTAATGAAAAAAACATTAGATATTTGCAAAACGAGCATCATCGCCCGCAAACTAAGAACATGCTTCTACTCTTTGTTGGATTACCCGCGGGCCAGTTTTGTAAACGATAGTGCCCTTCTTCCAACATGGAGTCAATGTATCTTGTTAACAGAATCAGTGGATCCTGTAAGCTCTGTCAACTGATCAACTGGGACTGATTTAATGTGGTTCTCATGTCAAGCTCATCACTATGTTAAAGGGACATGCCCAGGTCTAAAATCATAAAAAAGGGTGATTTTATTTTAGCTTAATAATATCACCATGTGATGTAAACATGTCCATAGACTGGAACTGCAAAATGTTAAAACTTTAGTGCTGCGTATTCACTAGTTTGGCTAGATATAGAGACGAAATTCCTGATTTCTAATTATTGACAACCATGTCAAAAATAAGAAAGACGGTAATTTCGTCTCTATATCTAACCTAATTGGTAAGTGCGCAGCACAAAAAATAAAAAAACTTTTCGGGTTCTAGTCTATGGAAATGTTTACATCATATGGTCATATTAAGAAGCCAAAATAAAATCACCGATTTCTTGCATATTTTTAAACCTGGGCATGTCCCTTTAACCAAAGAGGCAAAGCCGTAGCATCGTCGTGGGAGAAGTCCAACAAAAACGTCTGGCCTCTGGTTAAAGTCAGAAAAAAACGTGGGTCAATGTATCTTGTTTGCTGGGGATAAAAAAACATCACTCTCGCAGTGCGAGTGACCGGAAGAACCCTTAATAGGAGTAGGGTTTTTTTCTGCAGAAATATTGCCATGATTCAACAGAAAGCGACGTAAAGCAATATTCACTCACTCAGGCGTTTCCAAACCGCGATGCAAGCATTGTGTGGTGATAGCAACTGCAAGTGAATTATTGTGTTTGTTTTTAATATAATTATTTTCTCAGCAAATGATTCAATTTGCGGAAGATATATTCGTTTTATGAAGGCCAGGCTTTCTCCAGGCACAGTAGTCAATGTGTGAGACGAGACAACCATGGAACATTAAAACTAGTACTAACCTTTTATGTGCACTCTCCGGGAGCAAATTAAATCTCCTTTTATGTGCACTCTCCGGAAGCAAATTAAATTTTGTCACATCAGTGCATCACAGATAAATAAGTACAGTACATATAACGTGTGTACATTCGCACCATGTTATATTGTCAAGAACTGGAGCGTATAAAAGGAGAAACAATGACAATGTTTTTTTCACATTGCGGGCAGATATATCATAGTAGACATGGGTTTTGTTCTAGGAAATCATCATCTCCCGGCGCTGGTGACGTATGATGCATGTAAGTGATGGAGTTCACTGCTCAATTGTAGACAAAACAATGGAGGCGGTGTTATTTCAAGAAATCGCGTTATGTCTTACTGTAATTTTATTTAAAACGCATGGTGGACAAGTTTAAACTCTTATCTTTCAGAAGAAAGTTTGCACTATAGATCACACCCCGGACTTATAATTAAAAAATGTAAACGTTTAAAGAGATTAGCGAACCACCTTTTTTTGGCGAAATTCAAATCAGGTTCCTTAACAGTCATTCATTTTTAACTTTTATTGCTGAAATACTTTAGTCTAGTGATTTTTTAGAAAAAAAACTAGCTCCATGTACCAGGTAAGAATACACCTTTTGACAACCATGGTCCTTTAAGTAAGCAGAATACCACGCGCCCAAAATCGTAAATACGAAATAGAAAAATACTTCTTGAAGTTTCTACTCCGCATTAGTTTTGTTAAGGCATGTGAGATATTAGTAATTGATCTAATCCAAGTTCTCTTAAGTGTATTGTTGTCATATCAGATCTCGGTATCCACTTCCATTGTCGATGTTGTTGGGGACGTTGCACCCTTACTTCAAGAAGTAGTAATGCATCCTTTGTGTTTTACCAGATCTTCTGGTGTCTCATGGGGGTTTTGTCTCTTGATTTTTGTTCGCATAACATAAAATCAACTTATATCGTGGATGGACGTGTAAATTTAAAATCTTGTGAAAGGGACAGACCACTGGTTGCTGGCCTACTTTTAGCTGAGTTTAGTACGGAATCTGATAACTCACTTAATCTCAGAGTTTGCAGTGGTAAATAATAAATATAACTAATTTTACCGTTAAATAATATAGACAATTTATCAGCTAAAACATGTGACCCACTGCATTATTAATGGCGAATTCTAACAAGTCCAAGTAACAAGAGTCCAGCTGAAACGGATTTTCGCCGTCGTTGCGAGAGTTAGGTCACTCTGATTAATGTAACTGTCTTAGATATGAGAACGTCCATTATCGAATGAGGGAGAGTGAGAAAAAAACAATAAGGAAAAATACCTTAGACAAATTTGTGGAAAAACTAATGAGAAATATGAAATGTGAAATTGCATCGTTTTGAGAAAATGACCTTTGAAATTCTAAACGGAAAAGAATGTACACTTTTTTAAAAGAATACACAATTGGATTGACATAACAAAAATAACATAAATATTTATTTCAACCCCATTTGTTTGATAATGAACATATAGCTCTAACATTTTCTAAACTTTAAAAGTAGATGCAGTTTATTTTATCGTCACTGATTGGAGTTTAATAGAGAGTAAAACAAAAAAAAATTCAACATGTACATCAACTTCTATGCCACATAATTTTAGGATTCTAAAGTAATCAAATGGAAATAAACACTTATGTAGAAATTAAAAATCACGTTAATTTTGGCTTTTAAGTGCCCTAACATGGTTTATCAAAGTGCGACTTACCACTCATTTTTCCAGATCGGGTCACCAATAAGGACGTCATCACTAATCCAAAAATACTCATTTGCTGTTACGACTCAGCATAAGATGATTATCCAATGCTGGTTTAATGTACGTTCGATGGCGTAGATAGTGGACCATCTCTAAACTGTAAGCGCCCCGTGTTTTCTAGAAGAAAACCTTCTAAAAATAGTGTCCCAAGAGCAGTAAACGACGTCCCCATTGTGTTGGTTCAATGTCGGTCCACTTTCTGTGATAACGACCTAACATTAAGCCAGCACTGGATCAAATTCTCCTGTTTTGTGATGTTTAAATCACAACACATATGTCATTTTAGTTTCACACAACACGATAAAACTCCCCTTACCGGTATATAGTACATCAGACCAAAATAAGACCAAACGATCATGATCATGGTGCAGTGGTTAACACCATGGGATTCGGGTCTCGTACCGTAGTACCGGGTAGTACCGGGTATTCTACCTCCGAAAAGTGGTTCAGCCTGTCATTTTACGAGATCGGACAATCACCGCCGCTATTCAGTTGTTATTTAAATTAGGGACACAATACCAGCCTTGAGCCGGGTCCCGGTCTCAGGCGTCAAAGGAACATTACATATTTTTAACCATTTCACTCGTAGGGATTCAGTATTGTGAGAAACCTCTGTAATAGAGAGGTAGCAGGTTCAGCCTCAGACTACCAGGGCCCGAACCGCTAGCCGTCTGTTAGGACAATGTCATCTAATTCACCTCAACATCAATAGAAACTTGTCATTCATTCATTCATTCATTCATTCATTCATTCATTCATTCATTCATTCATTCATTCATTCATTCATTCATTCTTGCATTCATTTATTCATTCATTCATTCATTCACTCATTCATTCATTCATATATTCATTCATTCATTCATTCATTCATTCATTCATTCATTCATTCATTAATTCATTCATTCATTCATTCATTCATTCATTTATTCACTCATTCATTCATTCATTCATTCATTCATTCATTCATTCATTCGTTCATTCATTCACTCGCTCACTCAAGAATCTAAAACTAGATATATTTCCGGGTTTTAGCTACCCATTCTGTGAAACTCAATGACCTCGACCTCCTTTGTTTTCACCGAGCTGGCTAATATGACCTTATTCTCACCGAGTGACGTCACTGCGTTTCACAGAATGAAGTATGGGGGAGGGGGTGTTATATAACCTTGTTTTCACCGAGTGACGTCATGCTTTTCACAGAATTATGATGAAATGTATTTTGGGGTAAACACATTATTCAACCTAGAACTCAAACACAACTAGCTTTCAATACCATACATATCATGCTGCAACATGCTTAAAAGCGAACAAACCGTGTCAAATTAACCGACAAGCAACAAATTAAAAAAAATTGTATATTTATTTTTGCTGTACTGGTATTACAGTTGGTAGTGACAGTGACACTTTGTATGCAACCTTTGAATTTTAGTTCTCTGGGACGCAAACTAATTAATTGTTTATATAATTTGCTGAAACATTAGATCTTCCGTGATTATAATATGTGGCGAGTGTCATGTTAGATGGTAGCTTCAATTGTACATTTGATATCAGTTATCATGTTAGGATCCAACAGGTAAATTAAATGACCTACACGCGTACGTGATGTAAATACACGGGACATTAGAAGAGGAAATTATGTGCAAATATAACATTATTTTATAATAATTTTATAAGAAAGGGGTCATATTTGTTATCACTACCGAAGATTTAAACTACAGAGCCGCTCGGGGGAAACAACAATAACCTGATAACTGCTTATTATTACTGCTGTTTGCCTTAGCATGGAATCACCAGTAAATCAAGATGGTAGCTGGGAACAAGCATAATATGATGATACCATAAATAACATAAGCATAAGTATAAGCATGACAATTAACATCACAATAGACCACTGTCAAATAATTGAATTTGCTTCACAATATTATGTCATGCGACACGATAACTTAAAGGGATCAATAGTGGCGCATCCACAGCACAGGGTGGGGTGGGAAGGGGGTTCATGTACTGATATCCCTTTTTTTAGAAATTAATTAGTCTCACCATCGCTCTGTTTTTGCTTTCTCACCTCGCATCCTGCACGGCCCTCTAAACGGGTGCGATTAAGAGTGAGCTCCGTGCACGAATCACAATCATCACATTGTTAACCAACCTCTCCGTGGACATTTTACCGTTAGATCACGCACATTCACGCGCAGGGATCACGTGCAACTAGTTAATTCGTACCGTGTGCACAAGAGAAAGACGGGCATCCTACAACATGTAATGTTTACTGCCTTGAAGTGTCTGATTCTAAAATGATGTGGTGCTCAGTGATTTCGTTAGTAATTCCAGAATGAAGAATACAAGAGAACAACATATTAATTATTCAGAAGCACAATGGTTACGATGTGCTCATGATGATCTACAAACATGATTTAATAGCATGATTAAAAAAGTGCCGCTAGGTAACTAATACATTAACTTGATAAAGCTACTGCTGACACACTGCTTGTTTTAGATACACCTGCCATCACACTGTTACATAACTTACTGACCAATATATAGTCTACTCCTTAGTGAAAAAAATGGCCCACTCTCATTTTCTGAATCTGTATCGATAGTCTTGATACATCAGAGTCCAAGCAGGGGAACACGCGGAATTACTTAGCTTGCGCAGGGATAATGCAGTTTATAAGCCTAAATAATAACATATGAAGCATTATCAGATTATATAATTATATTAGAGAATGAATGAAGCAGGTTAAATTATGAAAATATCGGCCAGTGCTGAGCGTGCAGATGATTATGCGGTTTTTATATGTGGTTTCTGAAGCGGCGGGAAACAAACAAAATATCAGATACTATGCAATTATAAGTAGAATGTCACCTCTCTCAACTGAGAGGGTTGGTGCGAATTTTGTGTCACAAGGATTTATAGAGACGAAATTCCTGATTTCTAATTATTGACAACCATGTCAAAAATAAGAAATACGGGAATTTCGTGGAACAAAAAAAACTTTTGCAGTTCTAGTCTATGGACATGTTTACATCATATGGTCATATTAAGAAGCCAAAATAAAATCACCGATTTTTTGATGATTTTAGACCCGGGCATGTCCCTTTAATACATATTGTTCAATTTGGCCGATCACTGTACCAGAGCAATATAGTCAATTTATCTCATTACATTAAATATATAATATGTTTTATCGGCTGAGAGACTAAATTGTGAATTAAAAACTGATGATTTAGAAAGGCTTTTTTTATGACTTATTACCAAACGGCGACGCGGTGGTCATCATTTTTAATGCATAATAATCTATTTGTATATGATTGATTAACTTTCCGTCATAATTATGTAAACTAAATTATAGACTGGATGCGTTACTATTATCAATTAACCTTTACAGCGCTGAATTTTGTTTGTTTTAACAATGGAGACCACATTTTTTGGTTCAATTTGCAATCATCACAAATGTCTTAGAAGCTCTTTCTGAGTCATTTGAATACCTATGGGTCTACGGCCGTTATGAATATTTTAATTCTTTCAATGTGGGGACTGTCTTTATACGTCACAATCTGTTTGTGACGTGTAAAGACGTTTCATGCACTGAAAGGGTTTATGTAGGAAAAATAGTGTTTCTGTTGTAATTTCATTCAAACCTAAAGTGCCCATTGATATTGTGTGATAAAAAGAGAGTTGTGACTGTGGAGAAAACACATATCACTGAAATGAATCATATAATTATCCGTGAAATAATCCTACCAGGCGCTGTCAACGAGAGTTTTCTACTGCCGGCTACATTGTTTACTTTACCAGTCCCACTAAAATTTAAAGATAACGACAAAATAGTAGCCGCTGATGCAGCGAAAACTTTTATACAGGTTTTGTTTTTTTTCGGTAGGAAATTTAATCACATCTCTAACACTAAAAAATGTGGGATCATTAAAGTCATGTCATTATTTGGCTCACTGAACAGTGGAACAAATATAAATAAACACAAAACTCCTTCAGTGAGGTCATCACAAACTACGTACAGAATTGTTTTTAAAAATATCCATCTGATTTGCCTCCGTACTGAGAGCGTCGTTTTCTATAGTAAGCCTACACTCCATTATGTCACAACAAAAGCCGTCGTGGGATTTTTTGCGTAATTTTTGCCAATGTAATTATTAACTGAAATTGCCAAAGAATCATCTTGGCATTTTTTTGGCAGCCATTTGCGTGCACATGTCTTTAAACTAGAATTGTGGAAGTCTTTAAAATTTTGGGTGGCGGTGGTAACGTAGCAAGTGTACAGAAAGACCCATTTATGAGTTATTTCCGCACTCTTATTCTGGACATGCATGGCCGAAAATAAATATCGGCCTTATTTCTCGTTAAACTGGCAAATGTGCAACACACAGTTAAAAAAACGTACGCATTTCTAGTCTATGGACATACTGAGATATTATAGACATATTAATGGGCCAGAATAAAAATGATGATTTTTCCCTGATTGTGTCGCTTTAACCTTCTAATAACACAGATAAAACATATTTACCCTTTCAAGCCTGAATTTACCATTGTCATCTTCATCCACTTCAAGCCGCGAATTGCTGTCGCAATTCCCGACTTGTAGTGGATGAAGATGATTCGATGTGGTTTAAAAATTAAAGAAAATTGTTATGTATTCGTAAACTAGTTTCATGGGAATTCTCGTTCTAAAACCCCTAGTTGTTGGGAAATTAAGTCTGTTTTCTGGGATGCAAAATGATACTTTAATGCATCGTTAGGACTTAAAGGGTTAAAACGACTGAAGTCGTCCTTAGTGATGTAAGGGTTAAAGTGGGGCAGATATCACGTATTCACCGTGACATGACTTCACAGGGCAGACAATCTGTGTTTGATTTGATAGGAAAAAATCACCTCCCACGCAGAATGATATCGATGAGCTCTCGTTTTCCTGACGCATGCGCTGCGCTTCCTGGTGACGTTTTTTTCTGTTTTTTTACAAGACAAATATTTGTTGACATGGACACCCACGTTTTGTCTGCCTGTCAACAGAGTAAATCCGGATTATTTAAATACAGTGCACATTATTAGGAAATGCAAGTGCATGGAGAAAAACACGATATTTTTTTTGTAACAGAGCTTTTTCATTATTTCCGCTCAATCGCAATCCGCTAATCTGGCTGCTAGATTAAAATAAGAAATATGGACATTCTGCACCAAGCTGATCCACCTGCCAAGTAGCCCATTATTATTTGTTATTATTATTGGGCATTATATACACAAATATATAGAAAAATTGTGCAAATATGCAATTGTAATAAAATGATGTTCATTGTGATGTCAGATACTATGTTTGACATCCAGGATAACATGTTTCATATAAATGTATACATCATAATTACACTTAAAATTAAGCTAAAGTGTAAACAAAATATTCATGATATATTTTATTCCACGTGAAAAAAGGGAGAAAATAACTACATATCATTCATAACAATTAAATCTAATAATTCCTAGATGGTAAAGATACAAATGCCGTTTTGTTTAGGGCAGTTTCTATAAAGATAGGCCCTATACCAGAACTATTCTGGTATGCAAAGGCGATCAGCACAAACCCTCAAAGCGCCAAATTGAATTACTTAAATTTAACCCTTTAACCGCCGGTGCCGCATATATTCGGGTTTTTATTTTTTATTAGCACATTATTCACCACCTTTTAAACATGTTAAAGATTAAATGTGACATCAATCAGCATTATTTGAAAACAGTTAACCTCCATTTTGTCAAATCTGAATAATTTCCCCTCACTTGAAGTTGTGGATCGCGTCAGCGAGACACAACTTCAAGTGGGTGAAAATTCAGATTGAATAATTTGACGGTTAAATGGTTACCCACTTGTAGTGGTATCTCGCTACCGCAATCTGCAACTTCAAATGGGTTAAATCACTCATTATTTGATTAAATTTGAGACTAAACATTCGAATGGCTTAGAGGTAAAGTGATGCAAGTCCACGTTTTTTCATTTTTATATTGAAGGCTTTAAAAGTAAAATCACTTAGCAAAATTTTATTTCGTTTTTAATAAAATTTGGTACGTTTATAAATAGAAACATATGGGAAGTTATTTATTGGTGTTTATTCTTTGGCTCTTCTTTGGCTTCGCTCATCAGGAATGTAAATTGACTACAATAGCACGGCCGGGAAAGTTTGAAATTTGGATAAAGAAATTATACGAGTCAGTCAATGTCAAGCTTGCGTCTTCCTTCCCGCATAAATCCCAGACAGCGAGGAGCTATGTACATTTACATAATTTGACACTATTTTTAGAAAAATGTTGCATCAATCTTAAACCCTTATCTTGATAAGTTAATCTGTTTAAATTTTCACCCATTTTAAGTTGTGTCTTGCTACCGCGACCCACAACTGAAAGTGGATTAAAATTACTCATACTTGTTTGATTTGAGCACAAATATTTGCAAATCTTGATGTTTAGACACATATTTCATTCGAAATAACATTGATTTGCTCGACTAATTAGACGGAGTAAAAACAACAATAGTCGTGATCAGTAGGATAAGTGTTAATACTTATAAACACCAGGAGCCATTTCTTTATCCGTTCACAAAAAACAAATTATTTCCCTATTAGAAAGAGGAGTCGTTATTGACAACCCTTGGTTGTGAAGCATAGGGATGTACCAGTGGACCAAAATCTGATAAGATAAGTTTTGTTTCAAGGCGCAAAAAGTAAAACATATAACATTAGCTCTAATGAGTTGGTCAAGCGACATGTAAAATAATCAATAAAGATAACAACTAAAACAAGCTGGTTGGCTGGCAGGAAGTTAACTTGAAATGTAAAACTTCAGTAAGAATTATATGGGAAAATACTTATAATGTATATGAGAATATAAATTACCTGGTTAAAAATGACATAATACATTTTTGCACGTAAAAGTAGAGAAAAGATTATATAAGATAAACGTATGCTGTATATGAGAAAATTATATGATTAAAAGTTGTGTAAAACATTTCGTATTTATTGATAATTGAATAAATATATCACACGATTTCGTCAAGGGACATACCTCTATTGTGCTCTCTAATAAAGAAAAAAATAAGCTCGCAGGCCATCTCTGAAATTTTTCAGGTCGCTGGTAATTCTCAATGCCTCTGGCAAAGAGTTCCAGATTTTTTACTCTCGCAAGTTGAGCATTTTATGTCTATGGAAATAAAAAATAACTAAGCAAAAAATGGCAAAATTTTGGCAAAACCCTATGCTGGTGGGTCAATGCTTCTGCCGTGCTATATGACACATCATCTACCATATAAATGAGTATATCACAAGTAAAAAATATTGTCCCGCCGTGAAGGATGTACGGTACAATTTTACATTCACTGTGTCAATTTTGCAACACAGTCACGGATAACAAAGAAAACACTTTGAGTAACTTTATAGTAAGATAAACCACTATAAAACACTGAATTATACATTTATATATTTGTCGAAAAACTTGATAATTTTCCTAATATGTATTAAAATATCCTTCATTTATTACCGCCGAATATATAATCAGTAAACCATCTACCTGTCAGTTTTTTTAGCCTTTAGAGGTTTCAAATATTAAATTAAATTAGTATGTCACGTGTGGTTGCATATCGCTACCGCGATCAAAAAGCACACGTGACAGAAAATTACTTGGATTTGTGACATTTATGTCATTTATTCACTGACTGACTGCCTGACTGCCTGACTGCCTGACTGACTGACTGACTGACTGACTGACTGACTGACTGACAGACAGACATACAGACAGACAGACAGACAGACAGACAGACAGACAGACAGACAGACAGACATACCGACAGACCGACAGACCGACAGACCGACAGACCGACCGACCGACCGACCGACCGACCGACCGACCGACCCATCAATCAATCAATCAATCAATCAATCAATCAATCAATCAATCAATCAATCAATCAATCAATCAATCAATCAATCAATCAATCAATCAATCAATCAATCAATCAATCAATCAATCAATCAATCAATCAATCAATCAATTATTCAATCAATCAATCAATCAATCAATCAATCAATCACTGCACCAAAACCTCGTGTTTTCACACACTGTAGTCGGAATTCAATTAAAACTACCATTGCAGCGGATTCTATCTGTGGGTGTAGATACAAGAAATATACCCAAGATTTTTTATTTTCAAATCTGTGATCAATATGTGCTTCTGCACATTTCATAGATTTGAATCAATATTTCTGTTTATGAAAACAGTTTGAAATTGGTCAAAAGCGTCACCCACAATGAGAAGATATAAATAGTAAACAGTTGATGCGTTCCTCGATCGATATAAATACACAACACGTGGACATCATGATGTGAAAAAATACTGCAAAAAAGAAAATACATGTACACACACACATCCTTGTTTAATCTCGTCGAGATGGCCATAATTTAAGGTGACATAACAACTTTATGTTTCACCTATTGAAGCTCCATTGGATTCTAGTTTCGACCCACATTATGGAAAATAACTCAAAAGCAAACGATTCCCCCAAAAAACTGTAAAGTAAATAACGGTTTCTGTTGTAAAAATATATGCGTACAATACTCTACAGGACGTCGGCTCAGCATTTATCAAGCACATAACTACGAAATAGAGTCGCTTACTTTGTCAGCCAATCTTATCTGGTCCGCTCAACCAATTTCTTTACAATCTTTTCTACATCTTATTCAATAAAAACTTTATGATAAGTTTGATTATTTAACCTCCAATTTATCTCATATTTTTCACTTATTTGATTTTTTTTCAAGTTTTAAATTTAAATTTATGTATTCATGTACCAATCAACAGCTTATTTCAATTAATACATCTGCTGTTCAAAAGTGTTAATATTTCTCTGGCTGACGCGATTTACTACTTCAACGTTTTCAAATGATTCAAAATTATTTACATTAGTCAAATTGGAGAAACAATACTTTTAAATCTTGATAATTGCAGCCACATTTTCCCTTAAGATTTAAAGTGCCAATAGAAAAATCTGAAAGCCATCATTGTGACAAACAGTCAATATCTGAACATATTGCGTGACATGAATCACATATTCTTAAATCGTCTAGTATTGATATATTAGCTGAAGGGAAAGTCAAAGGATTGTTCTACCAACGTGAGATGTATGCGGATGTCGTGAGCCTACTTCTGTTATCTTGTCATCTCTGTTTTACGGCAATTTGATACAACATTAATTGATTGATTGATTGATTGATCGATTGATTGTCTGAATTTGCCTTTAAACATATGCAAAGAACATTCTGGTAAAAGATTGACATCAAAACAATATAAATGTGTACTGAGGTTGCTTTCAATGTCAGCTATCATTTTACCAGATTTTGGTTCACCACCTTTCAAGCACTTCAAATGTCAGCCCTTATATCGTTTCTCACATAAACATTGCATAAAACAAGAGGAGATGAGTTTCTCTGTTAAAACCAACAGTTAGCTCCACAATGAATAGTTTATTAGGCCGACTATATTAGTTTTACTTGTATAGATGCATATACAAATTTGCAAAGAGGTCTAGCTATGTGATAGCAAAGAATGTTGACATAGTTTGCAGTGTTCCTAAACAGACATTGACTCAACGTCTATCCAACAGGACTTCTCACTGCCCATGTGGATTATCAGTGCATCCTATTAAACACTGAATGTTTTAACAGAAAAACACACCTGTCATCATTATTCCAGGCTCTGTCATATGACCCCGTATACAATGGAAGAGGCAGAGAGTTTGACTTTACATTCATGTAATGGGGTCATGTGGCTATGAGAATAACCAGGTAGACTTTAAAAAAGATAGATCTAAAGTCACAGGGAGCAGCAATTCAAAATGGCCGCCAGGCGCACCTAAACATATTATGATTGCTCATAACTCTGGAATAAATGTACCTAGAAGATTCATTTTGGTGTCTACACCTAGGTTTTAAGGTATGATGATTTCAAAAAAATAAAAATGCAAAACATCAAAGCAATACAATGTACAGTAATCCAAGATGGCCGCCACGCCAACATGAAAATCTACGTCTGTTCATAACTTTTTTTTAAATGCATCTAGAAGATTCATTCTGGTGTCTACACATAGGATTTTATTTATTAAAAATTAAATAAAAATTAAATAAAAAACCTCAAAGCAATACAATGTACAGAAATCCAAGATGGCCGCCACGCTAACATGCAAAATCTATGTCTGCTCACAACCTTATTTAAAAAATGCACCTAGAAGATTCATTCTGGTGTCTACACAAAGGTTTTTAGGTATGAGGAATTTCAAAAAAATAAAATACATCAAATCAATACAATTTACAGAAATCCAAGATGGCCGCCACGCTAACATGAAAAATCTATGTCCGGCCATAACCTTATTTAAAAAATGCACCTAGAAGATTCATTCTGGTGTCTACACATAAGACTTTAGGTATGAAGAATTAAAAAAAATCAAGGACTTCAACACAAGCAAATGCGCAGAGATCCAAGATGGCCGCCATGCTAATATGAAAACCAGCTGTCTGATCATAACTTAAAAATATATTATTTTTGATGTCTTCACCTAGGTTGTTAGATGTGAGGAATTAAAAAAAAAATATCCGAGACTCAATTTCAACCTTATTTGTAGCAATCCAAGATGATCATCACCATCTGAGCTAAATTAAACAATTTTATTAGCATTAGAAAAGGTTTACTCGTAGGCGGCCTACAAGCTGCTGACGATCAAACCATAGACATTAAATAGGCATAACCATCCTCTCCGCAGGTATCCTAGACATCGTAGGCGTGCTGCATTGCGGCCGCCGTTAATCAACACATTTTTTAAACATCGACCCGTCTCTAAAATCATGTCTCCTTTTTTCATATTCACTCTTTTAATAACAGCAGTGTCATTTATACATACGGACGATGAAGTGGCCTCCTGTGGCCCAACCATATTTGAAACAAATTGTCACCAACCTTCATCATTAACAAACATCATGTTTTCTAATTTGGCCGAAGTAAAATTACCTCTTTTAAATGTATGTTTCAATCGGAAATTACTTCCACTACCACCTTCTCGGCCATATTTAAAGTGGCTATCCTACTTCTACTGGCAGGAGATGTAAGCTTAAATCCGGGTCATTCCGGCTCAAATGAAAGAATAAAAATTGCAACAATGAATGTTCGATCTATCAAACCTAAAACTGTCCCCTTCTCCGAATATGTAACATCTAAAAATCTGGACATTATGGCAGTGACAAAAACATAGTTAAAACATGATAAAACGAAATCAACGATAGCTGATATCTCACCTCCTAGCTATTCGTTTTTTCACGAACCTCGCGCAGATCAGCGGACAGGAGGAGGTGTAGGCATACTAGTGTCTGACCAATTAAAAACTGACATTCATCATTTAAAACGATTGAAGCGATCTCTGCACGTATCGGAAACAATTCGTTCAGTGGTCTCGTTGTCTGCCTGTATAGGCTTCAAAACGGTACATGTCAATTTTTTGATGAATTTCAAGATCTACTAGAGAACATAATTTCACTGCATGACAATTTGTATATATTGGGAGATTTCAACTTACATCTAGATAACACAAATAAAAACACCAACAAATTCAATAAAATTCTCACATGTTTCGATCTGAAGCAGCATGGTAATTTTCCAACTCAAGTTCATGGTCAATAGCTAGATCTGCTAATCACCAAACGCATTTCATATTCTATCAAATCAGTTTTTTTGGCAGCAGGTATTTCGGACCATCTTGCGGTCACATCAGAAATTGACTGTTGTAAGACGAAATGTAACAAAGAAAAAATATCGTTTCGAAAAATAAACAAAATTGATTATGAATCGTTTCATTCAGACATTCTCAGTTCGGATCTAATAAAGAAACCAGAGAAAGATCTCTCGGCACCATGTCAAAAGTATGAATCTGTTCTTAGCTCCATTTTAGACAAACCCGCAAATGTAAGTACAAAGCTGTAAGTACAAAGTACCTTCGCTACAATCTCTAACGAACATGGCGCAGATCTCGCACACATCTAGATCGTTCTCGTTACAAACATCAATGCCACCTGTGTAATAGAATTATGACAAAAGCTAAATCGAAATATTTATTTGATGGCAGACAATCTCCGTCGCCTTTGAAATTCAATGAATAACCTTCTGCATGGAATTCCACTTCCTCCTCTGCCAGAATTCACATCAGTAAAATCACTTTGTGATCATTTCTCTAGGTATTTTGTGGATAAAATTGAAACGATCCGTTCCAAATTTCCAGATAAACCTGCTTTGGCCTCGATTATGACACAAAATCACGCTAAGGATTTGTGCGCCTCTGAGCTCGGTCCGCTGAGGATATTGGCGCTATAGAAGTTGATTGATATTGATTGATTGATTGGTTTTATTATTGTTCCGTAAATTTTGCATTGAATCAAAGTCATATTTAACACAACAAAATATATTTAACCTTGAAGTTTAATAAAAAATCATAAATATAACAATACGTAATTTGGCAAATTAGATGACTACGAGTGAAAACTGAACAAAAAATGCACTACTAGTATCCTTTACACATTTAAATAATAAAAATATAATTAAATCAAAGTAAACCACATGGCACAGCACATTATGCTATTAACCCTGTTTGAATCGATACAGCATAACATTGAACATTGTATATATATTATATATATAACATTATGTTATATATATAACACATTTGTTGCAATAACGACATTAAAAAGTCCTTTCTATATCTGAGAATGATATGTACACAACTACCACATCATTGAATAAAAAACATTGGTAACAACAACAATTATAAGACAATAGTAATAAGAAGGTTACTTTCAATGTACTTTGGGCTATGATTGAGAACTGAATTAGCAATTCTGATTGAATTACACATTTTACTTGGAAACTTAAAATATACAACAAAGTGAAAATAAATGCATATCGTACATAAAGAAAAAAATAATACTTTCGTTTGTCAGTATTCAGGGAACATAAATTGAGAAATTTATGTGATCATTTGTACAAATGACAACATCTGACTAATGAAATACAATTGTCTTTTTCCATTTCTCGGAAATTGCATATAATTATATATCTAAATAACAAGTTCTTTCTCGTCAGTGTTGTGTATACAATGGTGTGAGAATGAAACTAATATTACTAATTATGTAAACTATGCAAGTTATACTACTTATTTTGACCATCAGTTTTCTTCTCATGACAAAACATAACGCATTTCTGTCCTCTCGCTTTACAAGAACAACGTTAGCACTGCTCCATAAAGTCGGCAATCCTTATTGTCCCCACATTCTCAAGCTCGCCTCATGCGCTCCCCGCCTTTGGTAGAATGTTTCAGGTAAAAATCAAACATGAATTAGGTTACTCTCACACACATGCGCTGCTGGTCTTGGACGACAACGAATTGCTTCACCAAATGTAGAAAAACGTTGAAGATTGTGGAATTGTCTGAATTTTGACATAAAATCCAGAACAATATTTGTGCATAAATTTGAACTTTCCACAAATGAATAATCTTGTCGTGTCAGAGATGCCTCTAGGGATGACACATTGCACCACTATCATCACCATCACCACCGCAACCACAGCCAACACCACAACCACCTCCCCCGTGACCACCACCATCATCACCACCACCATCATCACCACCACCATCATCACCACCATCATCATCACCACCACCACCACCACAACCAACACCGCCATCATCACCCCCACCCCCACTACAACCAGCACCACAACCACCATCACCACCACCATCGCCACCACCGCTACCACCATCTCTTGCGCAGTTGTAATACAGTTACAGTACAAGCAACCAGCTAAGTGTTTCAAAATCTGCAGCCGTACTGGGAAGTGTGATACCAGTCGCTGTTCTTGTAAAGCGAGAAGACAGAAATGTTTTGTCATAAGGAGCAAAATGATTGTCAAATTAAGTAGTATAACTTACTTAATTTACATAGTTGGTAAGACTAGTTGAATTCGGCCACCAGTGTATACATAAAACTGATGAGAAAGATACTTAAGATTTTTATACATATGCTATTCCCAAGAAGTGGAAAAGGACAATTTTATTGCATTAGTAACATGATACTACTTCAACAAATGAATAAATAATTATATCAGTTGATGTTTCTTGAATACTGAAATACCAAAGTATTATTTTTTCTTTATGTGCGATATGCATTTATGTTACTTTGCTATATATTTTAAGTTTTCAAGTAAAATGTGCAATCTATCATTGTTATCGTTATCAATGTTTTTTGCTTCAACGATGTGGTAGTACATATAATTCTCCAAAGTAGAGAGCGATCTTGTATGCCGTTATTGCAACAAAAATATTAAAAGTTTTTTTATATATACAATGTTGTATCGATTCAAACAGAGTTAATATCATAATGTGCTGTGCCATATGGCTTTCTTTGATTTAATGTTTCTTCGTATTATATAAACGAGTAAAGGATACTAGTCATATTTGTTTGTTTAGTTTTCACTGAGAGTCATCTAATTTGCCAAACTACTTATTGTTATATTTATTATTTATTGGACTGGATATTGTTGTTAAGTTAATTATACAATAAAATCAATATGATTCAATGAGATAAGAATGAAACCCTCTGAGTAGACATATTCAAATGCTAATAAAGTTGGTGGATTTAGCTCTTGGATGGCTGTAAATTAAGTTGATATTAAATCTCTGATATATATATTTTTTAATTCCTCACACCTGACAACTTAGGTGTAGACATCACAATTATTATTCTAGGCAAACTGTTTTGAAAGTTATGAGCAGACATATTTTACATAATTATTAGCATGGCGGTCATCTTGGATTTCTGCACACTTGGTTGAGTTGAAGTCTTTGATTTAGATTTTTTTAATTCCTCTTACCTAAAAACTTATGTGTAGACGCCAGAATGAATCTTCTAGGTGCTTTTAAAACAAGTTATGAGCAGAGATAAATTATTCATGTTAGCGTGGCGGCCATCTTGGATTTCTGTACATTGTATTGCTTTGAGTTTTTTTTTTTTTTTTTTTTGTCTAACTTCTTAGAAGTTTACCCTGGTTATTTGCATAGCCACATGTTCCCAATACATTAATGTAAAGTCAAACTCTCTGCCTCTTTCACTGTATACAGGGTCCTATGACAGAGACAGGAGTACATGAAAATAATAATATTGTCAATAACAAAGTATTCGAAAGACAGTTTAGCTTGCAGACGGTGGCCGAGATAAAATGTGTCTGGAATAATTAATTCACTTTCTTGTTCCTAGGGGAGAGATACTGTCATTTACATTAAATCATTGTTTCTCTGATCACTGATTGTTCATATGCGACGCACCTCATAATTGGCGAAGATGTTTGTACTATTTAAAACTATTTAAATATGCACTTCAGTTTCACTTAAATTCGTTATTATATTAATACAATGATATAATGAAGAAGTAAGAAATGCATTGCACTGCTTGACATATACTTCTAGCCTTTATCATTATTTCCAACCATCTCGCCTCAGGTCTACTTCGTGTATAAATGATTTGTTATCAGTGTGGTTATGTTGATGTTATTATCATGTAGAGAACAAATAATTGAGTCTGAGTCTACTAGAATACATGGATCTGTACGAGGCATCCTCCTTTGACCGCTGTCCGACGCAAGACGGATTTTCGCTCCCTTTCACCCTTTGTTCTTCACGATATATATTGTTGCACAATATATGCACATTTAAATAAATAATATTAACATAGTTTATTATGTAAAAATCGCTTTAGAACAAATATATTATAGTGTTCTATATCATGTGCATATTGTAGCAGCAACCCAAACAGTAGCAGGAGCAGAACCTGCATCTGCAGAATCAGCAGCGGCGGCGGCGGCATCTACACCAACAGCAGTGGAAACAACTGCAACAACAGAAGCAGCAGCATCAGCGATAGCACCAGGGCAGTTCTGGTCAGCTGATCTCCCCCTAACCTTCTCACGTGACCTTGAGATACGTATTTTCACAAGCTTAGATATTGGAGCAAGAACCCACTTACCATGTTACTGTTCGCTTGAACTCGTATAGTAGTTAAATGGTTATAACTTTTTAATATAGTCAGTAACTAAATATTACATTTTAGTCGAACGCACGTTATATTATGTCCTTTGTAAATCGAGTCTGACACCGCGGTCCAATGTCGAGCCAGCAAAAACTTTTTTGGAAAAAATCATTACGACAGAAAATTGTTCTATATAAAACATAGCTAATAATAATCTGATTTATTCTACATGAATATGGAAGAATACAGTTTACAAAACATTTTTACAGTTCACTAATACACAATAAATACAGACTGACCACCTAACAGATCTTATTACACAGACATGTTAAACAGAGCCAGTCTGTCAATCATACCAGGTTGTGTGATTTCTGGTAAATATATGTCTTTTTCTGAAAGACAGTATGTCAATAATAGCAGTCTACGTTAATAAACAACTATATTAAGGCTTGATAAATGACACCGTCAAGAACCCAAAATCACACCGGCCACCGGGACCATATATCGGGACAGATTGTGTAATCCCTGGACTCATGACGCTACCTAGCTTCTAGTTTCTACACTAGTCGAGGCCATTTGAGTCCTGAGGGAGGTTAGATTACAAGCGTATGGATTTAGGGAAGCTCCCACTCTGACAGTTTATCCTTGAAGGCTAAACACTGGGAGGAGAACAATTCCCGTCATGCTCCCTCCCCTCAATACTAGTTCACCCGAATGCGCTAATACCCTTTCCTGTAAGCCTTACCATACTAGCCCCATATAATAGGTGTTCAAGCGGTTTCAAACCATTTACAATTTATAAAAAATATAAAACTTTTAAATTCACTGTGAATTGTATAAATAGTTTGTGGTAGATGAACAGCTGATCAAGTATTATATACGAAATATATCATACGAAGTTAAAACATACGTTTAATAGCAATGCCCGTTCAAATGAATAAGAGCATCTAAAAAATTGTCCACCCATTCACCTATTCAAATAGTAAATTTATATTTCTGATAAAAATAAGTATCCCATTTGAGCCTGGAAATGCTGCTTGTCCATCCAGCTTCAAATGAGCGATCCATACCAGTTGACAATTCATTGGGACACGGGAGTCTGGAAGTCACTACGCCTAGTGTAGAAACAACGTCTACAAACGTTGTTTGTACGCCAGGTGGCGACATCAATCCAGGCTTAATACACAATCTGACCAGAGATCTGGCCCTGGGGGCCGGAGTGATTTTGGTTCTAGTCAGTGTCATTTATCAAACCTTAATATATCTATCTATTAGCGTAGACCGCTAGTAATGACACCTTCTCCATCTGACAAAGACAGATATTTACACCACCTGGTATGATTGGCAGACTTCATTTATCTTTGTCTGTCTGGGGTTTTCCCTGGGTCCGTCTATCATGTATGTGTAATAACATATTATGTTAAGCGGTCAATCTGTATTTATTGGGTATTATTTGAAAAACTAACTTCCGTATCCTGTTCTACATCATTTAAAGCAGAATAAATTAGAGTAATGATTTCTACAAAACGATTTTCCTGTCGTAATGATGTATTTTAAATATTGTTTTGCTGACTTCACGTTGTACCGTGGCGTCATACTCGATTTACAATGGGTATTAGATAAAGTCCAACGAAAACGTATTTTTTGTTCACTGACAATTTAACTAGTTATAAGCATTGAACTATTATAAGAGCACAAGCGCACAGTAACATGGTAAGTGTGTTCTTGCTCAAATATCTGAGCTTGTGAAAATACGTACCTCAAGGTCAACAATGGTCAAGATCTAATTACCTCGTTATAGATCCCCCAACAAAATAACTGCAGGCCTCACACGCTCCCTTGTCATAACTGTTTGACGCTTTGCCCGGCGTCTGGACGTATAGGAGGAGATTAACAGTTGGTTAAGGGTGATCGGTTGACCAGAACTGCCCTGGTGGTGAGCCACTGTTGATGATGCAGCTCCAGGCAGTTGCTGCTGTTGGTGCCACCAACGTCCTTGGTGCCACTGCCGCTGTTGCTGCTGCGGGAAGCCGCCGATGTTGATTCTGCAGACACAGCTACTGCTCCTGCTACACTCTAAACAACATAGGTTATTTAAAAAGAACCTTTCAGTACAATCACCATGCAACTCCAGGAGAACCCTTGCAGGGTTCTCCTGGGGTGGTGATTGTACTGAAAGGTTCCTTCTAAAGAACCTATATTGTTTAGAGTGTACTGTTGCTGTTGCTGTTCTAATATGAATAGGTCTCCTGCAGGATCAACATCTGATCAACAATAAATGAGCTATAATTTCAGATGCATATTGACGTATATATTAGAACACTATAATATATTTGTTCAAAAACTTTACAGAATATATTCTATAACTTATTTTTAAATTAGTATATATTGTGCAACGATGTATATCGTAAAGAAGTATTATAGTGAAAGTTGATCGAAACTCCATGTTGCGTCGGACAGTGGTCAAAGGAAAATACCTCGTATAAATTCATGTAATAACATCAACATAACAAATTATTTATACACAAAGTAGATAACAGCATATTTCCACTAACACCAAATTTTTGCTGGCGTGGAAGCCACCCACGAATAAAACAAACAAGAAACTATATAAATTTAATTCAGGCGAATCTAGCACATATGCATAATTAAATAATGAAATTAAGCATAGATAAATAAATAAATATAGAAGCGTCTGCCCAGAGTATGATATTTTTGTTTGCCATAATACATCATAAATATACACATTGCATTCTACATTTTTGAATGGTGATATATTCTCCTCACAAAACTAATTTATGTTTAGTCTGAAATTTATTTCAGAGAACTGAAGCAAGATAGTTGGAAATAATGTTAAACGCTAGCAGTATATGTCACTCATGTCACTCATTGGAATTCATTTCTTACTTCACCATTATATCATTGTATTAATATAATAACGAATCTAAGTGAAACTGAAGTGCATGCTTCAGTTGTATTTAGCAAACACAAAAACCTGCGCAGCTAATGAGCTGCGTCGCATGTGAACAATCAGTGATCCAAGAAACAGTCATTTTTGTGAGGGACATAAGCTCTCTCCTAGGAGCAAGAAGGTGATCTAATTATTCCAGACACATTCTCTGCAACCTTCTGCAAGCTAGACTTCTTTCCGAATATATTTTTATTGACAATAATTATTAATTTCATGGTGAGAGATGTGGGTTTTTTGTTAAAACACTGAACGTTTGATAGAATGTACTGATAATCCACAAGGACAGTGAATTACTTGTTTGATAGACGCTGAGCCAAGGTATGTTTATAAACACAGCAAACTATATCAACATTCTTTGCTATCATATAGTTTAGAACTATTTGCAAATTTTCATATGCATTAATACAAGTAATATGATATAGTAGATAAACTATTCAATGTTGAGCTAACTGCTGGTTTTGAACAGGGAAACTCCTCTCCTCTTGTACATGCAATGTTTATGTAAGAAGCAATGTACGTGAAGACATTTGAAGTGCTTGACAGGCGATAAACCTAAACCTGGTAAAGTATGATTTCTATATTTCAATAATCAGATAGCAGACACGGTCACGGAGGCTATACAAAAATAGCTACACTTACCATTACATTTGAGTACTTTATGGCCACCTGTTGATGCAGAAATCACTCAGTGGGCTTCTGACAATGCAGAGCATGATGTCATAACTATTGATGGTGGTGGCCAATTTCATGGGATGTGTGTAAGTTGTTCAACTGAGCGTGCAGCACAGTGCAAGTTTTTCTGTGGGGAAACATCTGGATCCATATGACCATGCAATGTCCTTAATTTTATCCATGCAAATGCAAAGTTATGAATTTAAAACAGTGTGGTACAAAGATGTGTTCGTGCCACAAAAATGTGTAGCAGCATGTGCTGGTTGCCATGGTAAATTTTGTAATAATAGGGAACATGAATATGAACATGAACATGCAGCTCGGAATAGAATAATAAATATTTTTTGGGAAATCGTGACAAAGATAAAGTTTAAGTTGAGAGAGGTGCTAAAACTTGGTGTTTGTTTGTTTCAGATGTTGATAATTCTGAACATAAAGCTATCTAATTGTCAAAAGTATTCACTGTCCCACTAACCCAAGACGATGTGTGCGTGCACAAGAAGGTTTCGGACCATGTGGACCATCTTGTTGGTCTTCAGTGACGTCACACGCTGCGCCGCCTAGTGGCGAAGCTCAACATGATTTCAATGATTTCAAAGATTAAAATAAAAAGCCAATAAAAGTATTATTATTTGACTTATGGCTTATTTTCGTTTTTTAAATAATTGAATTACTATTATAATTTAGTTAGCAATAATGTCGATAAACGCACATTTTAAGCCCTCTCTAACTTAAACTAGCGACACCAATCAGGCTAAAATCAGCAAAAAAATCTATATTTTTATTTTGGCTTCTTTATATGATCATATGATGTAAGCATGTCCCTTATTGCGTAAGCTTTTAATTTTTTGTGTTGCGCATCTACCAGTTATGCGAGATATAGAGACAAAATTTCTGCTTTCTTCTTTCGGACATGCATGTCCAAAATAAGAAATACGGGAATTCCGTCTTTATATCTCGCTTAACTGGTAAAAACGTAAAAAAATTAAAACTTCTAGTCTATGGACATGTTTACATCAACACCTTACATCAAAATTGAGAAAATCACGCCTAAACCTCCAAATCCATGGATGACAATGGAAATTCAAATGGCTAAACGACTTCGTCAAAAGTTAGAACGAGTTTGGCAAAGGACTTGATAATGCTTGATAGATCGAGGTACAGAAAACAGGCACATCTTTGTAATAAAATGATGAGCGATGCACGGCGTAAATATTAAGTAGATCTTGATCCGATCCCCATTGAATTGTTAAAACCTCCTTGGTGTTTTGTTGGTTCCAATCACACAAATGGTTAATTAATCTTTGATTTCAGGAGTTTTTCCAGACATTTTCAAAACGTCACATGTAAAGCCTCTACTCAAAAATATATCTTTATAAAAAAATGACATTTAAAGTTAAAGACCATTGTCAAACCTAAACTTTGTATCGAAAATCATAGAAAAAGTTACAGCAAATCGAGTTCGTTGACATCTATCAAATCAGTATCAGTCAGTATATAATAAATTTCATTCTACTGAAACGACCTTACTGAAAGTTGAAAATGACATTATTTTGAATATGGACGAGGGAGGAGTAGCTGCACTTACTCTGTTAGATCTGTCTGCTACTTTCGACACTCTGGACGACAGCAGTACCACCAATCTCTTGGCGCCTTGGTATGGTATCGATGGTATAGCCCTTGAGTGGTTTGTGTCTTACCTGTCAGATCGTAAACAGAAGGTGAATCTAGAGGAATGTTTATACAGTCCAGCCGAAGTCGCGTGTGGGGTTCCCCAAGGATCCTTTCTCGGCACATTTTTATTCCCTCTCTACACTATGATAATACCTAATTTTGATTAATTGGATCTAAAGTGCAGCGTGAAAAAATTTCGAATAGCTTTCCAATAAGATTGTTGGCACAGGAGGTAACTCCTTTTCCATCTGCTAGAAACCTTGGCATAGTCTTCGACAGTGCATTAAATTTTAGGAGTCATGTATCTGGTATATCTTGTGCTTGCTACTATCATATAAGTAACATGCGTAGAATAAGGCGCTTTTTAACACCATCTATTGCTAAAACAATTGCAACTCCGTTGATAGGTGGCAAGCTGGACTATTGTAATTCTTTCCTGTTCAAAATCACTGAAAGCGAGATATCAAAGCTGCAGGTTGTACAGAACTGTTTGGCGCGGGTTATAACAAGGTTTCTTCGTTTTTGTCACATAACTTCTCTTCTTTTGGACATCTTTTTGCAGATATTAAATCGATATTTCAGACTATTTCAGAGGGGGGGGGTAAATTTACATGAGAACTCACTTTGGAGTCATTCATGCTGACAGATTAAAAAATCGGCTCTGAAATGAGATGTTTTTATTCTTTCGAAACGTGTAACACAACGAGATATTTATATGTTCAGTACAATCAATTCTTCTTGAGTAGAACGGTAAGGTTTGGATCTTCCCACTTAAGTGTTGAGGCAGAAATAGACACCACTATGACCGTGCTACGAGGCCATGCTTATGCTGAAAACGGTCTTCCTTATTAAACAAGCGTCCTAACTAAATAGTTCAGCTTTTGGTCACGGTGTGGCGTGTTGTTATTGACAAGGGTGTATTACCTCCAACCAACTCGCTGCAGCTGTCTGAAATATATTTTTGAATAAAAATAAATTAGTCTTGTGAGGAAAAAATATCTCCATGGTTTCTGTTCAAAACTGTCTGTATATTTATGATGTATGCTGGCAAATAAAAATGTCAAACTATGGGCGGACGCTTTTATTTATCTATGCTTCATTTCAATATATAATTATTAAACTATTAGTCGATGGGCCATGAGGTTGATCGGTACCATAAAGGCGACATGTCAGTATGTGTATTGGGAAACATTTTAAGTATGATAGACATTTCAAATGAGCATCTTAATCAAAATATCGGTAAAATTCAAAATATACTAAAATGTTGAGCATGATGAGGTTTGACATTTACCATTAATACACGCATAGGAGACCAATATGTTAATAGTCATTGTCCCTCAACCATCACAGCTGCCTTTGGATATGGTTAAAATTGTCAGATGCGCCAAACCGCAGACAAGGTTGATTACTGACGGGAAGCTAATAGTCTGAACAGTGTCTGTGATTGAGCGAATGGCACTGCGCTAGGAGTTGCAGAGATGGTTGATGTGGTAAAACTGAGACAAACAAAAACGTTGTCAAAGAGCGATGATCTTGATCGCAGAAGAAATGTGTATAACACTGAATTTAGTGTCTTCTTTCGGGCTTGCTGGTACGCCTAGCATGATGGTGTAATTAAAACATAGCATTAGATATGATCTAAATGATGTGTCAGTGTCATGACCTAACAAAATATCTATCTCACCATGATCACTGTGGATATGCTCGGAGATGTGTGTCTTTGTTGTCGTGGGCTGTAATCTCTTCAAAATTGTATAATGTTTGATGAGAACATTCTATGGAGTGCTGGTGATATGCAGCATAATTCATTGACCCCTTTTTTTCAATGTCAACAATGATACGAATGTTGATCAAGAAATAAATCTTATCCACCCCGTCATAATAATCAATTAATATTTATATTGAAAATGTTTGATACATTTTAAATCCTAAGTTTAAATATTCCGTACATAATTGCCAAATTATTTGCTTGTTATTTTAAATAGATTAGACATGTTAGAGAGACAAATATGTACATTTAGTTCGACCAATCTGCAGGAGACTGTAAAAATGGCATCTAGCTGATGTTTCTTTGCTTTGACCTTAGAAATGACCTATAATCACCAAAAACAATACCATGAAATAAAACATCATATGACATAGAATATTGCACTTGTTCCTATTTGTATTTGTTAAAAACATACTGTTTTATTTTGACCTTAAAATTTGATATTTTCACTTTGAAATGACCTTCAATCATCAAAACAATACAATTAATGGGAGGTATTAGACCAGTAACTAGTTTTATTTGTTGAAAAATCATATTATGACCCATTTGACCTTCAAATTGACGTTATGATCTTGCAGATGACCTTGAATCACAACATAAATAAAACAAACGTATTTTACAGTCAAAATCAAATCAAGAGGAGGTAGGCCTATTACAACTGTTCCTTAAATCATCAAAATGATATCAGAACTGATTCTCCAGTCAGAATAAACGTATTCTCCAGTCGACTCCAGTGACTTTGACACGTAAATAATAGTAATCAAATTGCATCCAAGTTCCTAAATTAGTGACAAGCGGTATTACACTTGTGCCTATTTGTATTTGCGCAAATCTTAAAACTGACCTTGAAAATGACTTTAAATCATTAAAAGATCACCAGAAACGTATTCTACAGTCATATCACATACAAATGACGTATTTCACTTGTTCTTGTATGTATTTGCTAAATATACTTTTGTCGTAATTTTGACATTCAAATTTACCTTTTGAACTTGAAAATGCCTTGAAAGAAAGTAGTACTTCACTTATTTGACCTCTGACCTTGAATAACGGCGGCCATCTTGAAAAAGCCAAGTGGTGGTAATGTTTACACACTGCGAATTCTTGAACGGGAAGGTGTCATCTTCCAATTTGTGTAAAAACATGCTTTATAACAAACAATGCAGGGTCCCCCATGTGTGCTACCGGACTATATTATGTCAAAATTGGAAAATTCAAGGAGGCTGATAATTTTTTATTTTACTTTAAGATGACTTTGACACGTAAATAATAGTAATCAAATTGCATCCAAGTTCCTAAATTAGTGAAAAATGAAGCATACAATTATATTCTGGACCTATCATTCGAGAATAAAATACTTAAAAATAGACACTGGCCAAAAAATGATGATTTTCTTTTTTGAATATTTGCAGCCATCTTGGGTTTGACCTCTGGATCACCTTGAAACGTAAAAAAAACATTTTTAACGTCATCACTGTACCCTAATTAGTCGAAACAAAGTATTCAATCAATCAATCAATCAATCAATCAATCAATCAATCAATCAATCAATCAATCAATCAATCAATCAATCAATCAATCAATCAATCAATCAATCAATCAATCAATCAATCAATCAATCAATCAATCAATCAATCAATCAATCAATCAATCAATCAATCAATCAATCAATCAATCAATCAATCAATCAATCAATCAATCAATCAATCAATCAAAAAACTTCTATAGCGCCTATATCCTCAGCGGACCGAGCTCAGAGGCGCACAAATCATAAGCGTGACCATGTGTCATAATCGAGATCAAAGCAGGTTCGTCAACAGGGAGCCGGCCTGCTGAGGGACTAGGGTGGTAAAACTAGGTCAAATAGGTGAGATTTAAGAGATTTTCAGAATGTTAAGATTGTTTTGGCATGACGTATTGGCACAGGCAGGGCGTTCCATAAGGCTGGACCACACATAGAGAAAGCTCTTGACCCAGTCTTAGTTTTTATACGAGAAACAACAAATCTATTTTAATTTGTGAAGCGTAGATATTTCGAGCATTTCGGTCGAACAAGTAAGTCAGCCAGATATGCAGGTTGGTTTTCTTTTAGGGTTTGGAAAGTTATCTACGCATAGTTTAAAATGAATGCGAAACTTGACAGGAAGCCAATGTAATTGTTTTAGAATTGGAACGGAACGACTAAATCGTGGGGCCTTGGTTACCACTCTTGCAAGGCATTTTTGAACGCGTTGTAACCTAGCGATAGCCTTTTCTGGCATATTGTGAAAAAGTGGGTTACAATAATCTAACTTACTACTGACGAGTGCCACTGCAATTTGCTTGGCAAGATCTAAGGACAGATTTTTCGAATTCGACGCGGGTCACGGATATGATGGAAGCATGCCCTACGTGTTTGGGATGAGTGTTTTCGACAATTCAGGCTACTGTCGAGTAGTACACCAAGATGTTTAGCTGATGTAGATGGATTTGTGTCTTGACCTGGAATTAAGCATGGGAAATTATTTAAGATTTTTTTCTCGTTGAAGTTTGGTCCCAATAAGAAGAAATTCTGTCTTGCTAGGATTAAGCTTCAACTTAGATCTTGTCATCCAGGCCTACACACCCATTAAACAATGTTGCAACTTCTCAAGAGATTCCTTAGCGTTTGCAACTGATAGATACATGTAAATTTGTGTATCATTGGCATAAAGATGGTGGTTTATGTAAAAACTAGAGATAATAACACTGAGTGGTGTAGTGTATAAAGTAAAAAGCACTGGTCCTAGCACAGAGCCATGTGGAACTCCATATGAGAGTGTGACTTTATCTGAGAGTTACGGATTGGTGCCTATTTTGCAAATAAGAAGAAAACCAAATTTGAGCCTGGCCAGATATTCCACACCAATCAGAAAGTCTATCTGTTAATGTAGCATAGTCAATGGTGTCGAAAGCGGCCGACAAGTCACCCTTGTCCATACTAATAATGATATCGTTATGTATTTCAGTAGAGCCGATTCTGTAGAATAATATTTCCAATAGGCCGATGGTAATGAATCAGATAGATGGTTATTTTTTATATGAGGTTGCAACCTATTGGCTACTATCTTTTCTAAGATTTTGGAAATGAAACTTAAGTTGGATAGAGGCCTGTAATGTTTTAGCTCGTTTTAAGGAAGAGGTGTTTTTCAGTTCCATTGAAATGTTAATTATGTCAGTGATGGGAGTTATTAATATGTCAAGACAATTTGTCAACACGCTTGTAGGAATGGGGACCAGATCACATGATTTTGACGATGAGCTCAAAATAAGCTTTTTAATTTCATCCGCTGACGCACGTTCAAAAACGTTTATTTTGGATCTAATTTCTGTTTTTTTTGCACTTGTGGAATATTTTATTTATCTGAAAATATGGAACGGATAGTTTCAATCTTATCCACAAAATACCTGGAGAAATGATCACAAAGTGATTTTACTGACGTGAATTCTGGCAGAGCAGAAGGTGGAATTCTATGCCGAATATTATTTATTGAATTCTATAGGAGACGGGGTTGGCCACATTTTCTGAAATAACATCAGCTAAATATTTCGATTAAGCTTTTGTCATTCTATTACACAGGTGGCATTGATTGTGTCGGAAGGTTTTAGCCGTCATTATTTCCGGAGTCATCCATGGTGGTTTTCTGGGCAGGGTCTTTGTACTTACAGGAGCGTGTTTGTCTGAAATAGAGCTAAGAACAGAATCATACTGTTGACATGGTGCCAAGAGATCTTTACCTCATCGCCCTCACCAACACCCAAAGCCAGTAGTATGAAATAAATATATTGCATCTAAATATTCGTCACCGCAGCGACAGCATGGTTTTTAATTTCAATTTAACACCACATGACTATGATGATGTGGAATACAGTATGTTATTGTCGGGATCGAGAACTATGCTTTCCACACTGGTTATTACAGCTCACATAATGATAAATCATAGCCCTCATTGTCAGGTTGTGTTTACATGCTGCACAATTGTGGTCTTAGCTTGTCCGACATAATGATACGCCATAGCCCTGACTAGACTAATATTAGCCCCAACTCGTAGGGTTGGGCCTTGGCTTCAACTAAAGGATTCACCCCAAAATTAAAAACGGACGCCCGATATCACATCAAAATAAAACTAAATATTATCACAAAGGTTTCAACCATGATCATTAGTAATCAAAGCTGGAAATAGCAAGCATATTATAATTGTTCGCCTTCAGTAAAAAGTCTTTAGCAGCAAGTTTCCGGAATGATGTTCATGAAAAATGTCAAATACTCATAAATTCATACAAATTGTTCATGTGCTACAATATTTTAACATGGCAAAATATTAGTAATTATTTTATGATTATGCTTGGACAGTTTTTTATCTGCCATTTTAATCTTAGCCATAAAAGTATTTTCTTTGTCTTTTTCAGTTGTATCTATTTATTCATGCTTGATGGTGTAATGTTTAGATCTCTGAAATCTATATAAAATTGTTTTATGGTAATGTTTAATATTGGACTAATGTCGTCTTCGTCTACAATAATACTTAAATACTCCCAATGTGTATATATATGTCTTCAAAACATGATTGATCTGCATAGCTTCAGATACGATATTGTTTTATATCCAACTTTTTCAAAAAATATATTGTTCGCAAATCTTATTGTTTATTTGTTTTAGGTCTTTCATAAATAAATTATTAGCATCTATCTTGTGAAGTATGATACTTCATACCTAGCTGGTTGTGTTTACTTCATGCTTGCTATTTCCCGATACAATTTCATGTCCAAAAGATGATTCCTCAGGATTTTTACCTAAACTTTCAAAAAAGGCACCTAATTCTTGCTTGTAAAAATATACTAGATCTGATGGTACCAAGCATGGGAGGTTACAACATTTCAAATTCATGTGTAGAAACATTTTTGTGTTGCTACAAAACGATTCACATGTTTGGAGATACAATTTCTATCTGGAGTAGCAAGCATTATTTATTTTGCCAAAACATGATGCTTTTATTGCTTTAACAAAACCCTTAGCATATTTAAACCTCCCTATTCAATTGGTCTACTTAGCTTATTACGTTTAGTCTGGTCTTTTTTGGACCAGATAAAGCCGAAAAAATATTGTAGATATGAATCCTACTATTCGAAATTTCGTGCTCTTATGTATGATCTTAGGTATTGCTAGACATTTCAAATTTGTTATTTTGCCAAAGGTGGTGCAATTTCCTTACTTCCATAATTGTAATAATTTATCAATTTGTCGAATTTTCTCTATTAAGCCTTGTTCATTACGGCTTCCATGTAATGACCTGTGTAAATACCTTCGATTATACATTTTACCCCGTGAATGTCTCAAACAGTTGCAAACTCTTTGGCAAAATAGAGAGCTTCTGGTTTTGAAATGTTTAACTACAGCTTCGTATTTTTTAATATTAAGATTGCCCATAATACATCCTTGAAATACTTAAAAATAAAATAGCATCGTCAGCATATCAAGCAGTTTTTATATTTGTATGTTTTCCGGATCGTGTACTTTTTATTTTAATTTCTGAGCATTTGATTTCGTAGCAATTATAACGAGAAATATTAGACATGCCCCTTTGCAAAATAATTTCTTCTGATAACCAACCGTTATTTTTCATTATTGCGATTGGATTTTTATATAGTGTTCTAACCCAGCGGATAAATTCGGGTCCAAAATTAAAATTTTTGAGGCTTTGCCATATATATTGCCACTCAATACTCAAAAGCTTTTTCAATGTTCAATAAGAATAATATCGCTGCTTGTTAATTTGACTTTAAATATGAGATTACATCTTGAACCCTTCTAATGTTTTGACCAATATATTTGCTTTTATATATACAGCGTGTTTGGGATTCATTTATAATTTTTCGCATAGTAGGTTACAGTATATTGGCTAACATAAAAGCAATCATCTTATAATCAGTTGTTTATAAACTAATTCGGTGGTAATTATTGATCTGATCAGCCTATTTATTAAAAAGTGAAAAAAAATTGATTATTTTTGTGATTTAGTTAATTAACCAGTTTCAAAATTTAACACACACCAACAAGGAGGCAAAAAAGTATCGTATAAATCTATGGGGACACATCAGTCCAGAATTCCTTTTCAAGTATTTATTACTTTTAGACATTGTCGTGTGGTTACAGTTTCTTCTGGTATGTTATTATTATGATTTAACGTTTTTCCTTTGGCTGCTGTTTAAAAAAATAAATGGCAAAATATCTAATTAACCCATGTAGTACTGTTGGCCTACCAAACGTAAACCAATCAATTTAATCTGATAAAGTAGCTTTATTATTTACCATTCGAGAGTTTGAATTGGTCCAAATGTAGCATTTGTAATGACCAAGGGATGGAATTTTTCCATTTTTCCAAAGGAAAACAAATTTGATTTGCTGAGCATTCCACTACCCACAGGGGCGCATCTAGCTTTTCACCAAGGGGGGGGGGGTTTAAAACTTGCAAGAGGCGCCTAAGTTAATTTTTGATTTTCAAAGGCTTTCTCCTGTAATCTAAGGTATATTTGGCACTGTTTGTCCCTCAGTGTGTGTAGCCAGTTCATAAGGATCGAGCCCGTAAATAAGATTAAAAACATTTTCGAGGGGGTGGGGGGTGGGGGGAGACCAAAGGTTTTTTTTCAATTTAAAATCATCATTATTGTCTTAGTTATGTCTTAGTGCTTCATTTGAGCACGAATGTTATAAGTCTACGGCCATGATAAATATTGTATTGTTTCAGTGCAGGGATCGACTTTAGATGTCAGAAAAATAAAATCGGTCCGGGATTGAAAGGGTTCAAACATAATACATTTTACCTTGTATTCGCTTATCACGACAGCTATTTCTACAACTACGACTTTGATGATATCTTCTCCATTTCAGCAGGATAATATTAAACTCTTTACATCAATAATTATTGTGGACCAGCATTTTCCAATTAAAAAAAACTAGTTAAATGGCTACACTAATTTTGTCATTTCTCCTCACAGTTTTTTTTTTACAATATGGCACATTGAAGTTATTGTTTTGCTTGCATCACTCATCCAGATGAACAATAAAAATTAAACGATTTAGCTTAAGTGTTGGTCAGCTGATTATTCTTGGCATTGTTAGAAATGTGCCATTGCTGCCCAAAATTGCATTAGTGGCTTATTTGTCACCGATTACCATATTAAATAACCTGTGGGAATCATATAGATACATGTATACTCTATTATGATTCAGATCCTTTATTATAACATGCAAACGTTCACCGAAGGTCACACTTCACGAGGGAGGATTTATAGCACACATTGACCTGTCTGTAATCATGGCTACCACTAAGTCCAAACAGGTACGTGACTAACTTATTATAGCTCACAGTGACCTGTCTGTAATCATGGCTGCCACTAGGTCCAAACAGGTACGTGACTAACTTATTAAAGCAAGCACACAGTGACCTGTCTGTAATCATGGCTGCCACTAAGTCCAAACAGGTACGTGACTAACTTATTATAGCACACTGTAACCTGTCTGTAATCATGGCTGCCACTAAGTCAAAACAGGTACGTGACTAACTTATTATAGCACACAGTGACCTGTCTGTCATCATGGCTGCCACTAGGTCCAAACAGGTACGTGACTAACTTATTATAGCAAGCACACAGTAGCCTGTCTGTAATCATGGCTGCCACTAAGTCCAAACAGGTACGTGACTAACTTATTATAGCACACAGTGACCTGTCTGTAATCATGGCTGCCACTAAGTCCAAACAGGTACGCGACTAACTTATTATAGCACACAGTAGCCTGTCTGTAATCATGGCTGCCACTAAGTCCAAACAGGTACGTGACTAACTTATTAAAGCACACAGTAACCTGTGTGTAATCATGGCTGTCACTAAGTCCAAACAGGTACGTGACTAACTTATTAAAGCACACAGTAGCCTGTCTGTAATCATGGCTGCCACTAAGTCCAAACAGGTACGTGACTAACTTATTATAGCACACAGTAGCCTGTCTGTAATCATGGCTGCCACTAAGTCCAAACAGGTACGTGACTAACTTATTAAAGCACACAGTAACCTGTCTGTAATCATGGCTGTCACTAAGTCCAAACAGGTACGTGACTAACTTATTATAGCACACAGTGACCTGTCTGTCATCATGGCTGCCACTAGGTCCAAACAGGTACGTGACTAGCTTATTATAGCACACAGTAGCCTGTCTGTAATCATGGCTGCCACTAAGTCCAAACAGGTACGTGACTAACTTATTATAGCACACAGTGACCTGTCTGTAATCCTTGCTGCCACTAAGTCCAAACAGGTACGTGACTAACTTATTAAAGCACACAGTGACCTGTCTGTCATCATGGCTGCCACTGAGTCCAAACAGGTAAGAGACTAATTTATTCATACATACCCTCTGGTCCCTTGTATTTTATTATTATATTGGAAGCATCAGTTGGCTAAGTCAAGTAAAGAAAGGTGTATAGTTTCTTCAAGCCACAACAAATACCAATATTTGACAAAGGACAAGGCAGTGTTTCGGATTCTGACACAATAATTCAGCTTCCAGAATCCTAGAAAATAAGACAACAAGTTATCTTTACTGAGTCATGTTATGCACTGCTATCAAAGCCGTTTACAAATCCACGTTATAATGTAATATTCATAACTCTGCCCTATACTGTTTATTGAACGGGCAGTAAATCTGTATGTTGCATGCTTTAAAGTATGGTACAAGCTTACTTGATTACAATAACCATCCAAGTGATCCTGCGGGAGCTGTTGCCAACGAAATACCATTAAGGAATCACCCGTTCATTAAAAATTACACGCAGTAATTATTGCAACACGTAATCTTTAATAATAATAATAGTCCAAACTAGTGCGATGTTTTGTCACTGAACATTATTTCGTAACATATATAATGGTTTTGGTTGTTTTTATACAATTCGGTCATGCTGACCCCAAATCCGACGAGTGCCGGATTTTAACTGTTGAGCACTTTTAGTAATAGGTAAAATTCAAAATGGCCGCCATACGAAAATCGTTTAAAACCAATATTTTATCAAAAATAAATGATCGTACTAATAGTGTCGTTCAAGGCATATTTCAATATTTGACTTTGCTTTGAATTGAGGAAATGAGCCCGTATATCTGCATTTTGATTATCAGGCGGGGTTCATTCAATTGTCTCTAAAATACTGCCACTGATTAGAATAAAAAACAGCCAAAGGAAGAAGATTCCACTTTGTCATATATTATATAGTCCAGAAAGTAATTGTATCGATGAATTAGAGTGTCAGGCACAGGGATACTTTTTCACTTGCTAATGGCTGATTATGATGACGATGCCGTATATACTTATGTATATCTATTGTCAATAAACTTTCTGTCTGTCTGTCTGTCTGTACAGCAACTATATATGTTTCCTGTTGTATATTTGAAAAATCGACTATGCCCCACGGATTATTTATCTGTTAGGATTACCAGATGCCTATATTTAAAAAGCCACTGACCAGAACAGCGATTAATATATTTAAATATTAATTGATTTCGCTGATTGTCTAGCTTTTCTCAAATTTGTATGCATCAGCTTTTTGAATTTTGCACAATAATATTATCAATGCGAATAAACCATACATAGGCACACTTAAGCCTATGTTTGTTCACCGGTTTGTTGGAAATACCTATCATGTCCATATAAAAAGACACAATCTGAGCAAAAATATCTAATGTGCTGGTTGTCGCCAATAATTTCGCTACTGAGGTCACCACAGAACGGTATATCTGTGTTCATCTATTCACAGATGGGCATGCGCGTAGGCTCATCATTTAACAATCTTCATTCCGAAAAAAAGCTCACGCGCTACACGTTGTCTGTACGTGTGTAGAGTCATTCATTGAAAATTGTTAGCTTTTAAAGAAGCCACATCGAAAATAATAATATATCCAAATACTATGTCGTTTCAACATTAAGCGTACCAGTAATAGTAAAGATCAGTTTTTTTATTTGTATACGCACGTGGTGATACATTTCGTGGATTAGGTGATATAGACCATCAATTGAAAAAAAACTGGCCTAGATGAAGTTTTCAAATCAGCATTTGCTATCCTTCCCTAGCTTTTATTTAAATAGTATACTTTATTGTGAAAACTAATTTTATAGACTGATTTACATCATATCTATAATTTAGCTAATGCTCATTTCTGAGAAATCTAAAAATAAGTAATATAGTGGCATTATATGTGGTATGTGCCAGTGTATAATGTCTCATGACACAAATTGATCCATAGCTCTGTAAGTAAGATGATAAGTGTACCATGCAAAACTGAGGTAGTCTATGGACAAGCATGTTTCTGGTGACCAACTCTGGGTATCATTCTCCTTTATGTTTGTTATTCCCTATAAAGCAACCTCCACTGAGCAAAATATCGTATATGTTGTACCAAACATGCTCCACCACCGCAACAGAATTACTTAATTTTAGTGGTATCAGATAATGGTGACCCGATTTGGCAAAATGAGTTTCAAGTTGCAGTTTGACAAACGATCATAGGGCCCCTAATGTTACACTCTAAACAATATAGGTTCTTCAAAAAGAACCCTTCAGTTCTATTACCATGCACCCCCATGAGAACCCTGCAAGTGTACATAATTGCTAAATTATTTGCTTGTTATTTTAGATAGATTAGACATGTTAGAGAAACAAATCTGTAAATTTACTTCGATCAATCTACAGGAGACTTAGCTGTAAAAAGGTATACATCATAGCAAATAGAATATTGCACTTGTTCCTATTTGTACTTGTTAAAAACATACTTTTTTTATTTTGACCTTAAAATTTGATATTTTCACTTTGAAATGACCTTCAATCATCAAAACAATACAATTAGTGGGAGGTATTAGACCAGTAACTAGCTTCATTTGTTGAATAATCATATTATGACTCATTTAACCTTTAAATTGACGTTATGACCTTGCAGATGACCTTGAATCACAAAATGAATAAAACAAACGTATTTTACAGTCAAAATCAAATCAAGAGGAGGTAGGCCTATCACACATGCTCCTTAAATCATCAAAATGATATCAGAAATGATTCTCCAGATAGAATAAACGTATTCTCCAGTCAAAATCACACCAACAAGCGGTATTACACTTGTGCCTATTTGTATTTGCGCAAATTTGGTCTTAAAATTGACCTTGAAAATGACTTTAAATCATCAAAAGTTCACCAGAAGCGTATTCTACAGTCAAAATCACATACAAATGACGTATTACACTTGTTCTTGTATGTATTTGCTAAACATACTTTTGTCGTAATTTTGACATTCAAATTTACCTTTTGACCTTGAAAATGCCTTGAAAATGACCTTGAATCATCAAAAAAATATCAGAAATTAATTCCCCAGTGAAAATCACACAGTAACGAGGTATTACACTGGTAACTAGCTTTATTTATTAGAAAGTCGTACTTCACTTATTTGACCTCTGACCTTGAATCATGGCGGCCATCTTGAAAAAGTGGTGGTAATGTTTACGCACTGCGAATTCTTGAACGGGAATGTGTCATCTTTCAATTTATGTAAAGACATGCTTTATAACATACAATGCAGGGTCCCCCATGTGTGCTACCGGACTATATTATGTCAAAAGTTGTAAATTTATTGAGGCCGATAATTTTTTATTTTACTTCAAGATGACCTTGAAACGTAAAAAAATAGTAAACAAATTGCATTCAAGTTCTTAAATTAGTGAAAAATGAAGCATACAATTATATTCTGAACCTATCATTTGAGATTCAAATACTTTAAAATAGTCACTGGCCAAAAAATGATGATTTGCAGCCATCTTAGTTTTGACCTCTGGATGACCTTGAAACGTAAAATAACATTTTCAACGTCATCACTGTACCCAAATTAGTCGAAAATAAAGTAATACAATTATCTTCTAGGACTACTATGTCAAAAGTTACAAATTGGCCGGCGGCGGCGACTTTGAATTTTGGCCGCCATATTGGATTCTGAAGTCGGAATAAAAAACATCCATATCAGAATTTGATACTCATATGGTTGTCGACCTTCACGCAAATTGTGTTGCTCTTATCCAAAAATTCAAGATCGTTATGCTATGCCGCCCCACTATTACAGGAGCACAAGAAAGGAAGAAACATCCAGCTTGTACAATGGCAGTGAACGGGCTAATTTAAGGCATTAAAGAAAAGGCAGGTATTAAAGGCAAGACGCGTCAGTCATCACCATCTACGCCTGTGGCAATAGCCATGTCTGTTGCTCTCTGTTTAATAAGGAAGAACCAGGCACTATGAAATCTGGGCATCGCAGAATTATCTTCCCGCAACGTGGATACCGATGTGGTGGTTCTCGATGTCAGGCTCAACCTGGAAATGTATGAGGTAGTAGATGAGTTCAGAAGAGCTTTGATTTGTTGATCATGCAATCACAGGACAGGGCATCAACCTTAGCGGGATGAGGAGGGAGAGCAGCAGTGTGGAATACTTCTAAGTGACTAATGCATTCCTGGGCCTGGCATCTGCACAGCTGAGGATTCTTTCGCAACCCTCGAGAGATTTGTAGTACTCCTGTGTGACCGCACCTGCACATATTCTGGCAAAAAAATGTCCGATCCCCCGAAGGAATACTTAAAGCTCCGGAACAGCAATTTGATTGAGCTACTTACCAGAGAGGACATTGTTAGGAACAATGCGTTGCTCCACACGGCTTCAAATGCGCAGTACTGTTTGCCTGTGATGGTGACAGATCACAGAACAGTGCATGTTGACATAACATGATATATCTCGCTGGCTACTTCTCTCTCTCTAAACGAACATGTATGTATAGATATACATCTAATATATACTACTTTTATATATCGAATTTTGTTAAGAAATGTCGATTCAGGATTCACTTCCTGAATGACCTCAACTTAAATTATTTTTACATCTAGACATTATAATCAAGCATATCATAGGAGCGAAAATAACATATAATTTTCAGAAGACGCCATCTTGAAATCAAAGATGGAGGCGCCAAGGGAATTTAATAGTGGAATCATCCAATTTCTTGGCCTCAAGTTTGTAATTCAAGACACTAAAATGAGGTCTCCAGTAGACATAGAACCAATAATATTTAAAAGTTATAATTTTTTGAAGCCGCTATTTTGAAATCCAATAAGACGGCCACCCAGTGTGAATTTTGTTTGGCTCCAAATCTTATAATGATGAAATATTTTATAAATCTGTCAAATTTGGTGTTTTCTTCACAAAATGCACAATTATTTTGCTATGCCGCTGTACAATTTGCAATTGCCACTGCCTGTCATGCTGATTTAATACCCACTTGAGGCAGGTTTTCAGAGAAATGTAAATTGTTTCTTTCTGTTTCTTTCTCTCCTCGCAACGTTGTGCCATTGTTTCAATGTTGGTGTCCTTTGGCAAGACCCTTTAACCTTTATATGCTTCACTTAACGTAAATTAGGCGTAAATTAGTACCTGGTGGAGCAGAGATGGCAATGCGCCTAAATTGCTTCAAGACTATATGCACTCAGTCGAGCTGAAAAATGGCACACGAATGAACAGGTCCAGGGATCAGGGGATGAATTGTATAGTCGGCTAGTACGTCTTCGGATTTGTGACCTGCTCCAACATAATCAGTAGAAAGTCGCAGATTTTAATTGTTCAGTATATCGTTTTTCTCATATTTTTTAGAATAATAATAAACAAAACACACGTTTTTTATGCATTTGGGGGGTTCTATAATGGTAGAAATTCACTACTCATATAAAAAAAAGCTCCACTACTTAGTAATTTAAGTAGTATGTTTTAAAATCAGCTAATTTAAAAAAAACAATGACATACATGTAGTTAATTTCAGAAACTTTCGTTTTCAGACTTTTCCACTTTAAAATGTCACGTCACTTAGAATATTGACCGCAAACACCTGATTTTTGTATCATTTTGATCAGATCTGTTCACATAATAACTAGAGTAGGCTTATATTAGTACGATTTCTTAGTGCGACTTCGGCTGATTATGTTCGCGCAGGTCATATTTGATATCAGACTATAAAACTGCACCTTTGCTTTTTATCGGCTTGCATGTATTCACTGTCGGCCAATTTAGTTGTGAAGGATAATCTATAAAAGACGGAAATATTTCATTTGCTGATTAAGATAGCTTTAAAGTGCCGTGAAGCTGACAAAGTGAGAGCATCAGCTGTGTTTTGCAGAGCTTGGATAATAATAATTCACAAGTGCTTACTTCAACATTCAAGCTGGTGCATTGAAATATACTGACAAAAGTCCCATGACATACGATCGAAGTTCCGTGATAGCTTTGATGGATATTAAGAGATGGGTCACTTTAGTAACAAAGGATAAGGATAACGACTTGATTATAATATAGAGTAGATTAGTTTTCATCATGCTACGCATATGTAATAAGTGTATCTTTTGTGTGTAGCTTTTGTAGTTAAATCATACATTCTCCAATACTACATTGACATTGATGCTGGTGTTGCTGTATGCTCTTAGTTTAAATGCAATGATATGCATGCATGTGTTTTGTATTTTACAAATAATTTATTTTTGTCACGAACAGTGTCCATATCTAATTTTATATTATTGATAGCTGATAATTTGTTGAAAAAAAAACAATCTTCAATGTTTTATGCATTTTGCGGTCAATTAGCGGTCAATTCGGGGTCATGTCAAAACTGGCCAATTACTGCTCTTAAGCTACTCATTTTGTAGGTCTATCACCCCTAGTTATTATCTAAAGATAGATAACTTTTAAAAACCTAACAAAAAAGTTTCTTCTTAAAGTTTCATATTTGTTAAATTCTTGGGTAGGTTCCACGCCAGCGACAATTTAGTTTCAGTGGAAGTGTCCCGTGTTATCTACCTTGTGTATAAATGATTTGCAATGTTGCTGCTATAACCATGTAGAAAACAAATAGATGAGTCTGAGTCTGAGTTTATATTATTAGTGTACATAGATCTATAATTTATGAGGAATCTTCTCTTGGCCGCTGTCCGACGCAACACGGAGTTTCAATCACCTTTCATTGTAGTATGCTCGCACGATATATATCGTTGCACAGTATATACACATTTATTAATATTTTATTAACAGAGTTTATTCTGTAAACTTTTTTGAACAAATAGATTATAGTGTTCTGATATATATATGTGAATGTTCATCCGGAATAAGATCCCATTTAACCCTTTCAGGCCTGAGTTTACGATTGTCACCCACTACAAGCCGCGAATTGCTGTCGCAATTCTCGACTTGTAGTGGATGAAGATGACTTAATGTGGTTTAAAAATTAAAGAAAAATTGCCATGTATTGGTAAAATAATTTCATGGAATTTTCGTTCTAAGACCCTTGGTTGTAGGAAAATTAGGTGTGTTTTCAGGGATGCAAAAAGATGCTTTAATGCATCGTGAGGGATTAAAGGGTTAACGTGTATCAGATGTTGATCCTGCAGTAGACGTACCTATGTATATAAAAGCAGCAACAATAACATGAGCACTGTAGCTGTGTCTGCAGAATAAGCATCAGCGGTGACAGCAACAACAGCGGTAGTGTTACCAACAGCAGCAATAGAAGCAACATCATCAGCAGCAGCACCAACACCAGGGCAGTGCTGGTCAGCTGATCGCCCATAACCTCCTCTCATACGTCCAGACGCCGGGCAAGTGGCAAACAGTTATGACAAGGGAGCGTGCGAGGCCCACCATTATTTTGTTTGGGGATAAGGTAATTGGATCTTGACCATTGTTGACCTTGAGCTACGTATTTTCACAATCTCAGATATTAGAGCAAGAACACACTTACAATGTTACTGTGCGCTTGGTATCTTATTATTATATTTCAATGGTTATAACTATTACAATATTGTCGTTAACCAAATAACACGTTTTGGTTGAACGTTATTTAGTGCCCATTGTAAATCAAGTCTGCAGCCACGGTCCGATGTGCATGATGTGAAGCCAGAAAAACAATATTTGAAAAACATCATTACGACATAACGTTCTAAGGAAAAAATTGCTTATATTAATCTACTTCATTTTGCATTAAATGTAGAACAGGATACAGCTTACACAACATTTTTCAGAAGTGAAATATACAGAATAAGATAAAATAAAGTCTGTCGATCATACCAGGTTGTGTGATTTCTGTTAAATATCCTTGTCTGATGAACAGGATGTCAATGATAGCCGTCTACGCTAATGGATAGCTCTATTAAAGTTTGATAAATGACAGTATCTAGAACCGAAATCACACCAGCCCCTGGGACCAGATCCCTGGTCTGATTGTGTATTGCCCCCTGGACTGTTGATGCCACCTAGCGTAGAAGGTCCACGGGGCCATCAGTCCTGAGGGAGGTTCTATTACAAGTATATGGATTTAGAAGAGCTTCCACTCTGGCAGTTTATCCTTGAAGGTCAAATCCTGGGAGAATAACAATTCCTGTCATGCTCCCTCCCCTGTATACTAGTTCACCCAAAGCGCTAATACCATCTTATGTAACCCTTGTCCTACTATAGGCCCGCTCATTATGTTTTCAAGCAGTTTCAAATATAAAATGCATACATTATATTAAGTATTTGAAATAGAAAGAACAGTTAATCAAATATCACAGAACAAATATATTTTATCACTTGAAATGTATACGTATGTTAGCAATGCACCTTCAAATGAATAAGAAAAAGTGCAAAATTGTTCACCCTTTCAACTGTTCAGCATAGTAGATTTATATTTCTGATAAAGGGAAATATCTCATTTGGACCTGGAAATGCTGCTGGCTTCTCAAGCTTCACATCCACGACATACCAGCTGACAATTCAGTAGGACACGAGAGTCTGGTGATCACTCTGTTGAGATTTCAAAAATAGATATTTTACTATAATAATAGTTATCTATCAAAGCGATAATTTGACCTCTATTCTTTGAAATCAAACAATGACCTTGGTCGAGTATCCCTATGAATCTCTGTGGAGATTCTCGAAATCACTACTTTGAGACTCTGACAGTTATGTTGTCACGTAAAAATATAAAAAATAAGTAATAACTAGACAAATTAAACATTAACAGAATTGACTTCAGTGGCGTATCTTTAAAAACATCATGCCATATGGAAACAATCCCGCTCAGAACCTGTACAAATACGCGATCATGTGAGACCTAAATATGATTTTAGTATACTGTAATAATTTTCTGTTCATGCGAAAAAGTTTATGCGAAAAATGTGAGAGACACAAACCTAATTTAGAGCCATGAATCGAAGAAATACCATAATGTTGGTCTATGCTGGTCCACCCCACGCGGCACTGACCCACCATTGACCCGACCTGTGGACGCCGGACCAGGATTAAGTAAACATTGGATTAACGTACATCTCGTGGAGGCTAGAATACTGTGGTCAGTTTCTGAACTCCTTGGTTTCTGAGTACCATATTCTGGCTTTTCTGACAAGAATTAGGGTCATCTCTTCTTGAAGTACAGCTCATTAGCACTCCGGTTGCGACAGTTCAGGTCAATTTGTAAAGTGTCAGGGGACTGGTGCCTGGTATTCTTCTTCTCCTGGAGCTAATTCAACAAACTATACACAAAATGAATATGCTTTATCGCAATAGATGTGCCCTAGCAAACTAGAGACGTGGGGTCAATGATGGTTGCTGGGTCAGCGTCGCAGACGATGGACCAGCCTTAAACCAGCATTGGCTCAACGTTTCGGGTTTGCTGTGACGGGATTTGTAACACACAGAGATTTGATAAAGTGCCCATCTTTGAAAAACACTGTTTTTGATTAGATATGGGTTAACAGAAAATATCCACATTATGGAAAACTGTAGCTTTGTCAGGGATTTCAGAAGATAAATCCTATGTGATCAATGAGGGTGTCCGGTGATTTCGGACCTCGACTATTTTGGACTGCTGATTTCGGACGCCTATCGGTGATTTCGTACAGTGATTTCGAATGGTGTGCGGTGAAATCGGACGGTGATTTCGGAAGGTGTGTGGTGAATTCGGACGCCGCGTTGAATTCAGACGGTGATTTCGGACGCCTAACTTAAAAGTTGTTTATATCAATAATTTGGTACTAATATCGCTATATTCGGATGGTAATTTCGGACGATGATTTCGGACGGTGGTTTCGGACGGTGTGATGTTTTAAAAGCCTAGCATAATACTTTTTTATATGACTATTTCTGTACTAACTTCAGTAATTTCAGACGGTGATTTCGGACGGTATTATTTATAAGGAAGCCTAATATGATAAATAAAATATATATTAATATCATTTTATATAATACAAATATAGATGTTACATACATAAATAGCTATACAATATAATCTACTTTGTCATCTTTATAAACACATCATTTTATATATACAAAATATAGATATATATTATCATAAATAAAATATATAGATATGTATAGTAATAAAAGTTATTTTATCTTTGATTTTGGCGCGGGAATGAGGGTCATTATGAAATTGGAGCACATTTTGAGACTTCTAAAAAGGAAAAAGCGTCGAACATTCACCCGGAATTGTTTCAACGTCTCGTGTTTGCTGTCACCACGGCGAGTAGCACTTGAGATATTATTATAATGAATGATAAATTTGAGCGTGGGGGCCAATTAAAGTTATTGAGTGACTCACTAATCCTGCTAATAAGAATTGGAGATAGGAGTTCAAAGAAGTTTTTGAACAAGCATACTACTATTGTCTATAGTCCAGGGATTTTAGGTTTTGAAATGGAAAAAAAAAATATATAAAGCTGAACATTTTAGGATGTGTTCAGAATGTCCTCCTTTTTCACCTGTAAAAAGACTTCAAAGTTTCCTCTGGACAAAATTCAAATTGGCCGTCAAGCGCCATGTTGAAGTTGTACTTCTTGAACTATTTGTCTTATATTTTAATGTAATATCTCATACTCACATGATTTTTAATGCTGAATTTAGTTCTGAATCTATTATTAGCTTTTAAGGTTTCGCTGAAGAATAAATCCAAGATGGCCCCCATTTGAGATTTGATTGGGAGCAAGTCTATTTTCATTCGTATTTGAGATACATAAGCTATTACATCTATAAAATACCAGGATGTCCTGCTTTAATATCTGTAAAAAATACCAAAGTCTCCCCTGAGCGGAACATCCGTTCTAGGCAAAATTCAAAATGGCCACCAAGCGCTATGTTGAAGTTGTAATTCCTGAATTATTTGACATATATTTGAACGTAATACCACATTTTCACATGATTTTTAATGCTGAATTTATTTATGAAGCTATTAGTATCTTTTAAGGTTTCGTTATAGAATAAATCCAAGATGGCCGCCATTTGAGGTTTGATTGGGAGCAAGTCTATTGGCATTCGTATTCGAGATACATAAGCTTTTAAATCTATAAATTACCAGTAATTATAGACAAACAAATAGCTCTATATCTAAAAGAAATATGTAACCACTCCTAATCATTTTCATTAATTTGGGAGGTGCTGCATCAAGCTTCGTGATTCGCAGATTTTCTTTTTAAAATTACCATTCCCAGCCTGTTGGTGGTAATCTGTTCCCATGTAATTATTGTACATGTAGATATGTCAGTGATAAAATTTCATGTGATATACTACTGCTGCAGCTGGGATTCTAAACAAGTGTCCTAAGCAAGGACTCACACTCGGATCCACAGGGTCATAGGCAAGGTATCACACACAAGCCTGCATGGTCCTAGCCAAATACTCACACCCGAGCCTACAGGTCTCGGACAAGATCTCACAACCGAGCCCGCAGTGCCTAGGCAAGGACTCACGAGCATGCATGGTCCATATGCAAGGAATCGAATCACACCCGATTCCGTTCTGTCCTAATTAAGAACTCACACTCGAGTCCTGGACAAGGTCGCAAACCTGACCCTACAGGTCCTAGCAAAGATTCACACCCGAGCCTAGAGGTCATAGGCAAGGATTCACCACAGGCGCGCATAGTCTTAGGCAAAGACTCCCACCCTAGACCGCAGCGTCCTAGGCAAGGTCTCAAACCCGACCCTACTGTAAAAATCCTAGGCAATGATTTACCGTGAACCCGCTGGTCTAATTATGCAAAGACTCACATCCGAGCCTGCAAGGTCCTAGGCGAGGACTCACACCCGAGCCAGCGGGTCCTAGGCCAGGTCATACACTGGAGCTTGCAGTTTCCTAGGCAAGCACTCACACCCAGGCCCGCAAGGTGCTAGGCCAGACCTGACACCTCACATTCGGGCACAAGGGTTCAATGCAAGGTATCACACCCGAGCCTGCAGGATCCTAGGAATGGTCCCATACCCTATTTATCATGTTTAGTATATTTGATGCAACATTAAAAGGAACACGAATAAGTTTGTTTTGTGTTTGAAATAACGAGGCCGTCCCGAAGGCCCATTCGATCCGGCTGTGGCTCGAAACTCAAGAGTTACTGGGTTCGAATCCTGGTCGGGTCGGATGTTTGTCATCGAGGTTGTGCATATACAGTGCTCTAAACTTTCCAAAGGCCTGGAGTGTGCAGTGATGTCTGTGGCACTGTCCACTATAAAGACCCATTGAAGTTATTCGATAAGAGGAGGAGATAGTCCCTTCCTTCTATCGCGATATTGCCATGATTGTACAGAAAGCAACGTGAAGCAATATTTACTTGAAATAACGACACGTGTAGGCCTATAGATTACAGATATTTTGGACTGTGGTTTTGCTGGGTAGGTCTATATCTTAAAACCTCAGTGGGGCATTTAAACATTAAATCAAAATGGCCGTGATTTTTCAATATGACCACCATAAAATGTAATAGGCCTATATACCCGAATTATTTAATTGACATTATTATTCTTACAATTATTTAGTTTTTATGTGATTTTGTTATGTTTTAACATCTTTGCAGTTTCTAAATGGCTGAATTGTTGTTTCTACATTTTGACAAGAAATCAGAAATCCTGTAAAATAGAACAAAATGGCCACCACAAAAAAATATATTGATTATTGTATTATGAAAGTTCTCTTGTGCATCTAAGTGCATATGGCAGTTCCTCATTATTAGATAAGCCTGACTGTGTTTAATTATATTTTTTTCCATTCACATACACAAAATTGCTATTAAACTAACTAACCAGTTCAACAGATAATAGTCAGTCACCACACTGAATGCCTATCCGTAAGAATGCATTTCAAAGCCTTTTTTCGTATCTGATTAATGTCTGATTTCGCATGTAATTTTTTTGTCTCGTAAGATAAATTAAAAGTACCAGGGAAACGTTGAGCCGTCTGGTAAGTTGTTGTGACATTCACAATGGCATAACGTAGGCCTACCCTCTTGTCATCGTGACAGAAGCTTTACAATGCTAATATGGTCTCACCACACTAAATAAGCCGAAATCACGGCAGGTGTACACTAATGATGGAATCATCACACAAAATATTTTCAATGCGGCTGTTTCAACATCTGTTGAATTAAAAACAAATACAAAGAAGTTATATTTCTGTGAATATTTCATAAGTACATGATGTCTCCTTCATCCCGGATATCAGATATAACTGGTTCGTGATAATCTGACAGGGATACAGTGGGTTAAAAGGATGTGTGTCTGGTCTGTGAAAGAGGGTATGAATTTAAGCGTAATTTGAACTATAGTGACCTTTTTGCACACTAGGGGGCCTAGCTCAAAATCTGTCTGGGTCCCAACCCGTTATCGGAGCTGTTTTTGAAAATGCACAGTCCAGGCTTCATTATGATATGCGGCACTAGATAGGGGGGGGGGGGCAAAAAGAAGTAAAATCGGCCCGTGGAATTGAGGCATTTTACATGTATTTCAATGGGACTGGCATTTAGGATGGTGAGACCATATGGGACTAGAATTAACCTTCTCGTGAAAAATTAGGCTGAAAAAAGATATTACAAAGGAATATATTTGAATTTCTTTATATGTTACAATTTCAGTATTGTATCAGGCGGCCATTTTGTATTTTTGCAAATAAAACACGACTGAGGCTTTAAAACTTAGGACGAAGACCTGAAATGAGTTTCCCGTGAAAAATTAAGTGAAATGAGGTATTACAAAGGAATATAATGTTAAATTCTTCGTATGTTACAATTTTTTATGGCCTTTGGCGGCCATTTTGGGTTTTGTCCCCCAAAAACGCCCTGGGAAACTTTGAGACTTTTGACAGGTCATTAAGGATGACCATCTAAATAACTTAGCCAATTTTCAGTTTAATATTATTTTTTCCCATCTTTGTCCTTAAATATGCCTATAATTCCTGGACTACTAACTGTTCGCATTGTTTAAAATAGGTTTGTTCAACATTTATGTGTGATACAAGTCCGTCTATGCTGAACGCGAGCGTCCCGATAACCATGATAACAAGACGTGTATTCCACGTCAATTATTTGCTTTAAAATTCACCATGCAAAAAGAATTACTTTAAATCCGATTAGGTCAGTTGCTAAATCAACTACAAAGTGGAGTGTTGTGTTGTATAATTATAACATAATTATTCGTAGGTTACGATAGGCTTATTGCAGCACGCAGACTGTAAAGGGTCTTAAATCGCGGCATGCGTTACATGTATCAGCAAGTAACCCTTATTCTGCTGATGATAACAGTCAACATCCTAAAATAGAATATTTATTGTTTAAATAATTATCATTGTATTTTTTCCGTGTTTAACGTGCTAGGGTCGTGAAAATGATAATAATATTATAATACAAATTGGAAAGAGTTTCTTTTGTACCGCTCTGGGCGAAAATTGCGGTTTCCGTCATTCAGATAAAATGTGATAACTAAATGACGGAGGGTACAATAGAAACTCTATCTTAAAAACATCTATAGGCCCTAATGCTCATTAGAAACCCTATCCTAAAAATCATCTATAATTCTCATTCATTTGAAAATTGTGCTTGTATTATCTTCCACGCAATGACGAGGGTGAGCTTGCCGTTTTGCCACAAAAGTATGATCGTTATCTGCGAAGTGGAACCTCAAAGGTGTGTGATGTGCATAACAAATAAAAAAGACAAACTCGATTATATTGTATATAGATATATGTATCAAAATATATTTTGTATATATAAAATGATACGCCTATGGGACGATGACAAACGTTCTTATATATGTACCGTACATATGTATCATAACTGTACCCGTATATCACTGATTTTTGTATTTCTAAAATGATGCATAAGTAATAAAAAAAATGACTATATAACTGGATTAGGTTTCGTTATGCATAATACCGCCCGAAATTACCGTCCGAAATTATCGATATTAGTACAGGAATAGTCATATAAAAGAGTACTATAAGGTTTTCTATACATCTCACCGTCCAAAATCACCGTCCGAAATCAACATCCGAAATTAGCGATATCAGTACCAAAATAGTGATATAAAAGACTACTAAGTTAGGCGTTCGAATTCACCGCACACCGTCCGAAATCACCGTCCGAATTCACCGCGGCGTCCGAATTAACCACACACCGTCCGAAATCACCGTCCGATTTCACCGCACACCGTCCTAAATCACCGTCCTAAATCACTGATAGGCGTCCGAAATCACCAGGTCCGAAATGAACAAGGCTCGAAATCACCGGCAGTCATCAATGAGTTGCTAATAGCGCTCAATCATCCCCGGACGACACGTGGAAGATGTGGAGAAAGTCATCATCTGCATAGAATTATTGAAGCGAATAATAAGTGTTGCATTTAATGAATACATGATAAGCACTATCTCTGTAATAGATACAACACCACCTATCACTTAGTTGTCTATGGTCTATTATAATAAAAGATTAATACAAAGTAATACAAACAGGTTGAGCTGAGAAAGAAATATCAAAGAAAGTTCGCGTTCTGGCGCCGGCCAGTTATGATGCTGACATTGGTTAAAGCCTGTGGTATTACATATCGAAGGCTTGGTGTTTGAGTTTGACCAAGGAATATCCCTATAGATTCCTTGGTTTGACCATGTATAATCCTACTACCATGACTACAAGCCTGTGGTATAACATATCAAAGCACACCACTACATTATTTGCTTTGTCCGACCACTACTATAATCAGACAGGCTTGACCGAGCTGTTGAACATGATGGGTACTCATAAAGGTCGGGTGTGTTTTAAGATAGTTAAAACTCTCGGAGCTCTACATTCTTAGCTGTGGATAAGGCCTCGGGCTTTGGTCTCGGCCTTTTACACAGCTAAGACTGTAGAGCTCTTCGAGCGTTATCCTATACGGAGGTTGATCATCAGTAGGCCTATACCCTAACAGCCTGTGGTAGGCCTAAACATGTAGCAGATAGTCCGAGTTTGGTTTACGTGGTTCTGTGTCAGATATGGACAACATATAGTAATATTTATGTTTTTGATAGCTGGCAGATAGTGTCTGCTGAGATCAACAATTTTATGAGAAATGTGAGAGTAGGCCCTAACCCTTTTCAAATGATAAATTCTCCTATTTTGAGGACAAAACTTCATTACAAATGGCAATAATTGCAGACTCTGTATCGCACACGAAGCCTCTTAATAATTACGGATTATATAGCACGGAGGTTTAGCCTCTGCAACATACTAAATGCCGTGTTCATGGCACATACACGTATAACTCTCTTCTAGAGGCGGATATGGGGACTGGGGCATACATTTGAACATTTAGTGGTAATTATGTGCGTCTGAATAATCCATTCAAATTATTTGATAAAAAGGTATAACGTTAAAAAATCATGTTTTCTATGTATCACATTATCGTATTCTTAGCTCAGAAAACGACACTGACCCCCATCATATCCCAGAGATTGGACATGATGAATAGCTACTCCAGACGGACTGTCAATCCCGTCGATACTGCCATGGAGCAGAGTTATATGGTCATTTTGATGTATATGACCAGTTGTCACATTTAGATGATGTACTGGACTAAGTCTGATCTAATTAACTTTCTAATGTCCAAAGTAATATTCTTGGAGTAAGAGTACATCATAAAAAATACATCGTAATATTGTATATTCGCAGTGTTTGAATCTATCCATTTTTTAATATATTGATTTGTTGACTAAGATAAAGAAAATATTGTAATAATGTTTTTCTTTTGCTTTTTTAAAAAGATAATTATCGCTATTTACATGTGGGTCCACTAAAAAAACTTTTAAATGTCAGAAACCTTATTTTAACTTTTCGCATTTCTTACATAGAGCAAAATTGGGATTAAAAGTCTGACTCTTGAAGGTTTTCAGCGTGTTGTAAAATGTTTTAAATTACACTTTGGTTAGATAACCATCATTTAGAAAGGTGTACATCATATATACTATGTTTATAATCAATGTGTGGTCTTTCATAATATTACATTATCTCATTTATTAAAAAAATACCGTTCTTGTGCAGATGGATGCAGATGGCCAAATTTTGTTGATGGGGCTGGTGACTGCAGCGTAGATGATCGTAAACGATGTATCACAGCGAGCTATGAGGATAGGGAGAAAATATTTTTAATTCATGACATTAGGCCTACATAGTATCGTTATTTCGGCGACAGTGATTTTCAGTCACAACGGCAGCTGGTGATTTATAATGTCAGCCCCACAAAGAATGGACAACTGGTCATTTTAATTAATTATGTATGTTTTATGTGAGTATCTCCCCATCATGATTATTAGTAAATTAATTAACTGTAATAAATTAACTGGATTCGTTTTTGTATTCTATGATTAGTAATGACAACACTGGATTTATTACACAGAGCACTGTGTAGCCTGTTCCAACCAGACACAGACGGCACGAGCGTCTCAAAATACTATGAAAGCTCAAAAGGGTCATTATCTCCTTCTTGTGTAATTTATATGTTCGCCCCAACCAGACTGCCATCCGCCCTCTCCAGACCACCGTTCGCCCTCTCAAGACCGCCGTTCACCCTCGCCAGACTGCCATTCGCCTCTGCCAAACCAAAGTTCACCCCAGCCAGACCACCGTTCGCTCCTGCCGGCCGTCGTCCGCCCCCGCCCAACCAATGTTCTCACCTGCCTGGCCTAATGTTCGCCCCCACCAGGCCTAATGTTCGTCCCCGCCAGGCCTAAATGTTCGCCCTCCCCAAATTTACCTTTCGTCCCAGCCAGGTGCTGTTGATATCTTCTAGCGGATGCGAGCGACGTCTGGCGGGGGCGAACGAGAAGGACGATAATGAGGGGTGTTCGCTTTTTAATTCACTTCCAATTTTAGACCCGTGTGATTAACACACTTGCTGCAGCTTATTCTTTACACGTGTCCAAAGAGGGAGTTCGGTACAGAACAACAACCATAAGTTACTGATATATAGTCTAACTGGGTATACCGTCAAACATTTGGCTGGTATAAAATACTTATTTTTATGATATTGTATGCTTTATTTTTGTATAGAAGAGCTTTTCTATATCTATCATATCAGCGGAAACAAGCAAGCTTTTGTGTTTACCGTCATTGCCACTGGCCACTGGTGACATTCTGTCACTCCTCACGTCCCTATCTAAGGTAATGTGGGCCTATTGCTGACAGGTCAATCTCTTTAAAAGTCTTAGAGTTGACTTCGTAATAATCCTTCGTAATCATTGGAGTATCACTATCAGGCGAAGTTGAGATCTGCAGGGGTTGGGCGGTAGACCGGGAAAATCTCTCAACAGGTCTGGCTTTATCCTGGATATACTATCTCCATGCTAATGCCGGACCCGTGAGTGACTAGTCCGGTCCGCCGCCGCCGACCCAAAAGACCCACATTAAATTTATCAATCAGGATTAATGAATTTCACTGACTCATCAGTCAATTCTCAACCAATTTTCATGATTTTTTACTCCCCATTATTGAAGAGGTGTTGGCCAGGGCCGGCGACGGTGGATCAGCATTGAAGGTTCAAGGTCACAAGAGGTCAAGGTTTGGCATAACATGATCCCTGATCAAATTTCAGCACCCTTGAGAATTTAAAAATCTTCAATTTTTAAAGAAATTATACATTTTACTTTAAGTGTTCCATTATAATAAAATGTGTCTTATAAAAGTTTTTTTCAGAAACAATAGGGATGATCATATATTGTATTTGTATCAACAGAGTCTTATTGAATATTAGTAATAAAATTATTAGTAAACTCTGCATAATTTCTAGAAAACCGTCATAATTTACCATTTTTACGGTATTTGGAATATCTGATAATTAAAGCAGCTCCTAATGATGACATGCGATGAAGAAATGTATTTTTATGTTAATTATTGAAGTCTACTAGTCCCAATTATAGCCCAATATCGGATCGTATAATCCTTAAATTGTTTTGCGATAACAGGCTAACTTTAGCTGCTGATGACCGTAATATCAAACCAAATGTATTAGGCCTACCATAATACATATCGGTACAAGATTCAGCTCGTGCATACGCTGAGAAATTAGCCAATTATCAGTTTTTAAATATATATTTTTTTTCAGGAGCACCTGACTGTTGTATTTATTTTTATACTCGGTCCGTCATCACATTTCGGAGACGGAAAGGGTTATAGAAAGCCGCCGTAGGCCTACAATTGACTCATTATGTAACCTCACACCTTTAACTCTTACGCGACACTAACGTGTTTAATTATATTTTTCTCTAATTTGTAGCTATTATTGCCCACTCAATTTATAGCTTCAAATGACAAACAAAATAATCACGATATTAAAAAATAAAATAAAAAACACAATTTTTTGACTTACCTGCTGCTTACCGGTGACCTGACACAATGTATATTGTACATTTTAGGGTTGTTTATTTCGCTAGACACCTGACGTCTTGTAAACTTATGCATAATTTCGTCTACTTTTATTTTTTTCTTGTTTTTAGTATATGCAGGGATCCAATTTTTTTGGGATGAACCGCTTTATGAGTTATTTGTAATAATGATATCAATAATGGTGGTGTTCCGCAGTTAAAGGGTGATGTATGCCGTCTAATTACTTTTGTCATGTTTGTTTGAACAGTACTGTTATATCCTATGTGTTAATCCTATGTACTTCTCGGTACGATGCTGGTTAATTCTTGGCCCAATGTCTTGAACATTGGCCCGACATTGTAAGGTCACTGTGTTTTTTTGGTACCTAATTACACAACATTGGTACAGAGTTGTATGACCTATGGCAGTTTTAGGATATCTTAGTAATATTGGTACACCGTCGTCAACGTTGACCCAACATTATACCTCATTTGTTTCAATGCCTCGTGTCTGCTGGAGTTTAGCTGCGAAGAACAAAGTGTTTTAAGTGTGATTTTAAAATCACGCGACATCATTGTTGAAATCACCCCTCCACTTTAATGATTATTAGTCCTACTGTATAGTAAAGTCACATGTATATGTTATATATCAACATGTATTCTTTTTTTTCAAAGACACGTCTCTTGTCTTTTTTTTAAGAATCGCTTTTAATTGTCTTGTGAACTATACGAGGATACTAGTATATACAAGGTAGAACAAGCAATTAGCAGCATGCTATTGCAAAACAGGTGCACTTTTGTTATAAGTTGATGTAAGTAATTGGCCTATTTTTGAAATAATTTAAAAGTATTGATGAAATAATTTTTTTAATATAATAGCTAAACGGGTGGTAAGCAAATCATCAACTGAATATTCTATATCCCGCTATAATGATTTATGGCTTGTATGTGAGGTATTTTGAATAAATTTAAGATGACTAGAGCTCGTAAAGTACTCGTAAGTACTCGTTAAAGGTACTTTCATTTTTAAAAGTACTTGAGTACAAGTACGAGTACAAGTACTTTTTAAAAGTACAAGTACTGAGTACCGACGAGTACTAAAAAATCGGTACTCGAGTACCAAAGTACCGAAGTACCGAGTACTTTGGCCCCAAGCCTGCGATATTGCACAAAAAAACGCCATGTTCCGGCATTGATTTAGCACTAGGTGTGCCCCTCTTCTTGGTAAACATGGTAAATGCTGATATTATATAAAATTATCCCTCTTCGTTGCATTTGTAATATCGGACCGACACTGGTTCTAACGATCCGTTTTTATATGAATATATACATGAATTGTTTTATTAATAGTACATGTTAAACATTTGTACTATGTATTTTAATTAATGAAAAAAAATATTTATATAAACATTAAACACTGGATCCGAAGTCTGTGTCGGACAATATCGTCGGGAACATCCCTGGCAATTACGCCTGTTCTTTTTGAACCAACGTAATAAATTTGTCTTGTCTTGTCTTGTCTTGTCTTGTCTTGTCTTGTCTTGTCTTGTCTTGTCTTGTCTTGCCTTGCTTTGTCTTGTCTTGTCTTGTCTTGTCTTGTCTTGTCTTGTCTTGTCTTGTCTTGTCTTGTCTTGTCTTGTCTTGTCTTGTCTTGTCTTGTCTTGTCTTGTCTTGTCTTGTCTTGTCTTGTCTTGTCTTGTCTTGTCTTGTCTTGTCTTGTCTTGTCTTGTCTTGTCTTGTCTTGTCTTGTCTTGTCTTGTCTTGTCTTGTCTTGTCTTGTCTTGTCTTGTCTTGTCTTGTCTTGTCTTGTCTTGTCTTGTCTTGTCTTGTCTTGTCTTGTCTTGTCTTGTCTTGTCTTGTATTGTCTTGTTAGTTTCTGCGTAGACATGTAGGCCTATGTTTAATTGTATAAAAATATTAAATATGTTTTAGATTCGTTGTCATGATGGTCTAGTGATAATAATAGTACTAACATGATTTCCTTCGTACGATAGGCTTTTTATTGGCCCTTCACAGATGTCAGCATACCTAGACCCTGTCGCGGTCTGCTGGCATCTGCGTCAGGTCAATAAAAAGCCTATCGGATATAAAAATCATGTTATTGTTATATTAACATTACATTCCTTCTTCAATTGATTGGCCAAATCCGATTAATAAGAACCGATTGATAGGAATTTAAAATAATTCACTTTGCAAAAGCTTATGATATGAAATACTTCCAATAGGAATACAATATATACAAATGATGTCATCCCCCGTCACTTTTTGCCACAAAGTCCCGCTAATTCAGTTTACGATTCATGCTTGCAAAGGTTATTAGGTAATCATATGATTGTGTCATTAATAATATATGTTTCTAATAATTTGTATAATTAATTTTGTTCCATTCTGTTAGCATTGTATTTTTGTGCTCTGACAAGTATTTTTTATTATTTTCATGTAGGTAAAGGATGGCACTTATGCTAGAGGTCACTGCTAACCTTAAGGGGCTAAGGGCAGTCTTGCTGATCCTAATACAATGTATTGCAATCGTTGACTATAAAAAAAACTAATGTGGACACACTATTTCATATCCTATGTTGATTTACTACTGTGATATTCCTTTAACCGGTAATGGCCACTATAATTTGATGCAAACATTTTATTTGAGATTTTAAGTTGATTGATTTAATCATACAAAATTGAATATCATAAAAGGATATTGGACATTGAATATAACGAGGTTAAGAAAAAACACCTACATTAAACATTACATTAAGTAGTGTGTGAACATAGATCATAAAATTCACAGAATATACTTTATTGAAATATTTACTTGTTCACGGAGCAACAAACTATACAAGACAAATTTTTGTGGAAAAGGTCAAAATCTGCGTCACGCTGATAAAATTATCCTGGGAATAAAGGGCGTTAGAGTCATCACGTTCATTCTAATTATTCATCACATTAACCGTAATCAATTAACCCTCTCACCACCTAGTTAAAGGTCAGGTGACGTCCCCAGAGCTACTCTGCACAAACTAATTCTCCATTCTATGTAAAAAAAAGTTGTAATAGCAAGAGTGCTTTATCGATGTGGCTTAGCCCACTGTGATCGACTGCCCGGATTTCAAAATGGTGGGCGGATCTCGGATGTTTGTGACATCAGGTGGGTGGATTGCCGGACCTAAGTCAACATATAAGTCGGGCATGAGCTGCTAGCATGCCGGAACAACGCTGCAAATTCTGGCCCGTCACTGCTCCAGCTCCTGGCCGAAGACACACATATTGACTCGGTTTCCATACGGGATTATTGAACTAATGTACAGTCATTCAAGCATAAGCAGTGTCTTCACAGTAATTACGGGCGACACTGCTGAACAGTTGAAGAAGTGCAACCACCGGAACCAGCACAGCAGTATTTTTTGTAACGTTACTGCCCATAAACCCTTGTGCTGCCGGAACCGTATATGTGTGTTTTCAAGCAAATTTCAGTTCAAATAAATTCATCTCAAGCTGCTAAAATGTTTATTGGTAGATGTTTAGTTAATATATTATTTGCATTTTGAAGATGTATCTTTTTGCATAAATATAAATATTTTTCATTATTTGGAGCTGGAATTTGCGTTAGTCCTAAACAATCCCTCAGGATACGGGTTAAACCAAATAAATATGTTAGTATGATTGCGATTATTACATCTTTCATTTTACGTTAATATGTACATTGCTTCAGTCAAATAATATATTTAAATTTATCTATTTTTATCTACTTTACCTAGATTGTAGACACACTAACCAATCATTGCATGAGTGCATATGTATCGCTTATTGATATATGTATATGTCAGTCTGTAGCGTGAGTGACATTTAAAGAGAAGTTCATAAGCTGGCTTGCATTAAACAATAATGTTATGGTGAGGTGTATATTGTCATGGATATAATGGGCAACTAGGGCGTCAGGTTCACCATTATCATGCACTGGATTCAGCAGAAACAGAGCTAATCAATCTTACGTAAAGGGTGGACATTTATCACATAGATTGTGTATCTAATTGTTCCAAACACTTTAGTGGACAATTCGGAGCTACATGTCTGCTAACCTGTTAATCAGTATATATGGTGAGGTCAATGATAGAGAAGGTCTAACCGGAGACATTAGATAAGCATTTACCACACACAACATAACATATCATTAGATGGGAGTGTCTTATTGTTAACATCTTAATAAACACTTGCCAGAGAAAAGATAAAAAGAGGAGAGGAAATCAGCCTAAATTTTATGAAACGTTTTAATCCATAATTTAAAATGCATGTGATTTCATTAATCCTATCGGGGTACGTTCTATTATACACTGCACAGTATGTGACGTCATCTGTGAGAGATGACAAATGGCTGCTATCACACGTATTGATGCATCAGAATCTGCCACTCTGCTCACACGTGGCGCTCACACCCGGTTATCTGACACCATGTCACGTGAGGTCAGCTGAAGACGAGGCTGCTCTTCCATGCCTGGTGATCAAAAACTGTGATAATCTTGTCGGCTCACCCTTGAAAATTTCCTGTAGAGATGATACACTTAACAAAACCTGTATGCCACAGTCTGTTTCCCCAGACACGATGCTGTGTGCCTGTAGTGCACAAAAATCAGATGATTACCATGGAGATGACATGACATGGACAGGCTGGTGGAGCAGCCTTGCCAGTCCATACACAGGTTTATACCGGGAGAAGTGTGATACGACCTCTGGTTGGTGCCTTGGTATAGAATACAGATTGGAGCAGACCTACTTGGCAAAACACCTTGACCTTCAACCATCTGCATTCAGCGCTTCTTCTGTTCTTGGTGGCGAATATGCAGCGCATAAGGTTCGGGCAGATATAGAATATGATAGATGCGCCTGGGTTTCAATGTTCTCTACCACGTCCTGGGTTCAATTTGATCTTGGACGTCCTCACAGTATTGTAGGAGTTCTAGTTAGTAAAAGATGTGATAATCCCATCCACCACTTGATCTCCTTCACGCTTACTGGTTCTAATGACGGCTCTGTCTGGACCACTCCTGGTGACGCTATCTACGTCAACTATAATGACAACATGAACGGCACACATTGGTTTGATGATCCATTACCTTCTAACCGCCTTTGGAAAATCACGGTACAAAAAGGCAGTAGTGGTTACAAATTTTCAGCAAGGGCAGATCTCATAGGTTACATCACACCAGGTTAACCACTGACTGATCAGGGCAGACATAAAAGGTTACATCACATCAAGTTAATCATATGTGATGCAAATTGCTCTTCTGAGGTAAAAAATGTACCAATTTCTTCAGGATCAGCCAATTCCGATAACCTAAGTATCATATACCACGTATTTGAACGGCTGTATGCAGCGCCGCATGGCAGCTGCAGAATTTTTTCTTTTGCAATTATTTTAGTTTAAATATATTGCATATGAACCCTTATTGATTTGTAAAGGACGGATAATTTGTTTCTATTATTGTATATTGCAAGAACTAAAACTTGAAAAGACAAAATTCTGAAAGTGTTTGTGTGTCAATAAATTGCATCAGAGATAATATTGAGCAACAACTATTAAACGAGAAAGAAAAAAATATTGAAGACTGAATAGGATACCATGCTAGAATACAATATGAATTCATCACATAATACATGCTACACGCAATACATATTAGCCTTGTTCGCTGGTGATGCAGAATGTTTCTGGAAATGTAATCATGTAGAAGATTGTGAGCGACTGCAATAGGATTTAAATAGCCTTTCCGAATGGAGTCAAGTTTGAAAATGAAATTTTATTGTGATTAGATGCAAGGTAAATTTGTTCATAAGAAACATCATTCGTATTGTATCATTCTAATGAAACTATTCAATAATTATTGAACGTATTCAAAGAAATTTTGCTAGATATGTACATCATTATCCAACAATTAATGAATGGGGGTGGGGGACGTTGTGAGTAATTACATATATTATATTGTCTTTCCGAATGGCGATAATGAACATCAAACTGCTTTTAAAATAATTATTTGTACTATATACTTATATCGTGCTGATTGTGTTGTATCCATATTAAGTGAATATGAGCCCGAAAAGTCAAAACGGATCGCTCTTTCATCTTTGAAAACTCAGAACTACGAATTTTAAACGTTTTATTTTATAATAACACTAGCCCAAGTTCATTTAGAATTTATTAACCTTAAACCTTTAACCGAAGTTAATAATATATGTACCTAATGTAGAAATATTACCAGCTGTAACTGGACGATTTAAACATTAACTGTATTAACTATTAACCAGCATATTTTATATAGCATCCCAGCTTTACCATGTTTTTTCAAACGTCATCTTATCACACTGCTAAATAATAGTATCACACGAAACTTCGCAATTTCACTGGCATATTTTGCACATATTGCACAGTTTATTGTGTATATAATTGTGTAGTCATCATAAAAGTGTATCAGAGCTGCAGTACTGGCAGATTGAAATTCTAATTTTATTAACTATCAAACAACATTTCACGTAACCTTACTAGCATTAACATGTTTATGGAGGTATCATTTTATTTTACTGATGAACAAAAGTTTCATATGAATTGCATGCCGATGTAGGCCTACTGCTAATCAGTTGATTATGCATAAGTTCGCTGCTCTAACTTACACATTGCACACTTTAATTGTAGTACATATTACTATAACTTATAGTATTAATATTCAGTAACGCTTTTGAAGAGCATATATTGTATTTTCTTTTGATGTTGTAGAATCATCGAGAAATAAATATGTTTATTACAAAAGTTTCAATTCAAATCAAGCAGTTGTCATTTAAAATAATTTGCCAGCAAATATTGAACAGCTTTGTAATTGTATAACAGACACCTTCATATCATGTCTAGCGTCCTTATATAATGGGCACTAAAGGAAATAATATCCCGTGGTATCAACTTCACACCAGCTACATATTTACAATATAAAACATGTAGAGTATATATAGGTGATCGTTGAGTTTGATGCACCCATTCGCAGACGAGCCATTATAATATCAGTGGTCCGGAGACCGAGACAAAAAATTGCATTTATTTTTTGGTGACATTCTTCTTAATAAAATAAATATTCAATCAATCAATCAATCAATCAATCAATCAATCAATCAATCAATCAATCAATCAATCAATCAATCAATCAATCAATCAATCAATCAATCAATCAATCAATCAATCAATCAATCAATCAATCAATCAATCAATCAATCAATCAATCAATCAATCAATCAATCAATCAATCAATCAATCAATCAATCAATCAATCAATCAATCAATCAATCAATCAATCAATCAATCAATTAATCAATCAATCAATCAATCAATCAATCAATCAATCAATCAATAAATCGGTCGGTCGGTCGGTCGGTCGGTCGGTCGGTCGGTCGGTCGGTCGGTCGGTCGGTCGGTCGGTCGGTCGTTCCGTCAGTCAGTCAGTCAGTCAGTCAGTCGGTCGGTCGGTCGGTCGGTCGGTCGGTCGTTCAGTCAGTCGGTCGGTCGGTCGGTCGGTCGGTCGGTCGGTCGGTCGGTCGGTCGGTCGGTCGGTCGGTCGGTCGGTCTGTCGGTCGGTCGGTCGGTCGGTCGGTCGGTCGGTCGGTCGGTCGGTCGGTCGGTCGGTCGGTCGGTCGGTCGGTCGGTCGGTCGGTCGGTCGGTCGGTCGGTCGGTCGGTCGGTCGGTCATACACTAAGCCACTCAGCGAGTAAGCCATTCAAGTTGTGTCTCGCTGACGCGATCCACAACTTCAAGTGAGTGAAAATTATTCAGATTTAACAAAATGGAGGTCAACTCTTTTCAAATCCTGCTGATTGATGTCACATTTTATCTTTAACTTATTTAATATGTGGTACGTATTGTGCTAACAAAAAATAAAAACCCAGATATATGCGGCACCGGCGGTTGAAGGGTTGAGTAATAGTATCACACAAAACTTAGCAATTTCACTGCTATATTTTGCACAAATTGCACATGTTGTTGTGTATATAGTTGTGCAGACATCATAAGTGTATCTGCGCGTGTATAGTACTGGAAGATTGAAATGCTAATTTTATTAGCTATTTAACGACATTTCATTCTGTGTGTAGCCTTACTATAGCTTTAATAAGTTTATGGAGGTTTCATTTTATTTTACTGATGAACAACAGTATCATATAAATTGCATGCCGATATACTGTTAATCAGTTGATTATGCATAAGTTCGCTGCTCTAACTGCTCGCTGCACATATTTCACACTTTTATTGTAGTATATATTACTATAACTTATATTGAGTACCGCTTTGGAGGAGCGTATATTGTATTTGCTTTTGATGGTGTGCAATTCCCGTGAAATAACTATTTTTATTACTAAAGATTTAATTCAAATCGAGCAGTTAGCATTTGAAACAGTTTACAGAAAACATTGGACAGCTGCATGTGTATATCAATTAAATACATTTCTAAATTACATATTGTACTTTTTATTTAAAGTTGTAGAACGGTTTAAAAACAATTGTGATAATAATATTATTTGCTCCTGGTCAAACATCTGAATTAGAATTTATCACCAAGTTTTATCAAAATAATCTTCTGAACGCCAAGCGTATCCCAGCAAATACGATACTTATTTATTTATTCGCCATACACAGTACATGTACATATGACATATGGCAGGTTAGCTGAGAACAGGCAATATACCTATACACGCCCAGAAACCATTGTTAGAAAATTGAAATTATGTTAAAAAGTAATAAAATTAATAATAATATACATTACACCAATGATGTTTCAAAGCTGGTCCACTGTCTATGATGTTGGCCCAAAATTGAAGCAACATTGGGTGAATGTCTGTTGTCTGCTAGGTGTATATTGGCCCAAAAATTGACATTTAACCCTCTTCAAAATGGCTGCTATGAATAATATGAACACAATTCTGTGATGACCGTATTTTTGTCATGTTTATCTATTGTCTACCAATTATTAACTCAATTCTCAAATGAACAATAATCACAGAATAAATATAAAATATTTGTTAAAAAGCACATCTGCTCTAAATTTTCTGTCACTTGTACTATTTCGCTTTTGCATGCATTTATTTTATATCTCAAGAAATGTACATAAAATACACGATTTTTCCTGTGAGGCTTGATTTTGCTAAAACATGTGTCCGTTACGAACTGCCATTTGTTGCAAATAAAATATCACCATCGATGACAAGTATTTAGCTACCTGCAAGGATGGGGTAAATTTTATAATTGAATTTGTATTTGAGTATATGAAGTTGAATCTTCCGTATTTGTATTTGTATTTGATTTTTTAAAAAGGCCTGTATTGGTATTCGTATTATTTTGATCCCTGTATTTGATGTATTTGATCAAATATATTTCAAATACTTTTTTTTTCACAATGTCAACCCAGATAATTTAGCAATAATAGTGAAATTGACTATAGATATATTTTACAAAATAACATAATATAAAATTTCCTTTTTCCATCCTATATGTATGTTAAAAACATTTTTAATACAATTGGCGTTTATGCTAGGTACGATGTTTCACTGAGCTTGCATTTAATATTTTACACATACGGCATATAATATTTGTATATATCTGATTGAGCTGCTAAATTGACTTACATGTATGTATTAGTATTTCGTTTTAACATTGTATTATAATCAATGATATAAGCCTCGATGAGTGTTAATTAGATGGTGCTCCAGGTGCGCAAATGTTGGGTATGTGTTCTAAAAGCAGTGGGGCATGACTTTAATAACTAGCAGCTAACAAGGGGGCCATTTAAGGGGTTTAATTCTCAAAGATAAAAAGCGTGATCTAATTGATAGCCTATCAATACCTTAAAAAAAATGCACCAACGACGGCTCAATTTTTGTCCGGCTTCTGACGCATTGAAACTATGTTGATGTCACGGGCCTATGTAATATGTGTGTCATGTATATACAGTGACTGCTCTAACTTGCACATATTGAATAGTTTTATCGTAGTACATATTACTATAAATCATGTTGAGTAACGCTTTTGAGGAGCCAATTTTATATTTGCTTTTGATGTTGTACAATCCTCGATAAATAAATATGTTTATTACAAAAATGGTAAGTCAAATCGAGCAGTTAGCATTGAAATATTTTGCCAGAAAATATCGGACAACTGTGTAGTTGGAGAACAGACACTTTCATATCATGTCTTGCGTCCATATATATAATGGGCACTAACTGGTATCAACTTCACAGCAGCTACATATTTTACATTATAAAACATATAGTTGATCGTTGAGTTCGCTGCACCCATTCGCAGACGAGCAATCATAATATCAGTGGTTCGGATACCGAGAAAGACAATCGCATTTGTTTTTCGGTGACATACTTCTTAACAAGATAAGTTTTAAAGATAAATCTTTGGTCAACAGTCTTTACATTTTTATCCAGATTATTCCGAATATATTTCATAGAATCCCTGCATTTGACGTCTATTAATGTTAGTTCTAGGTGTTTATGGCCTGCAGGGCTGGTGTGATGGATATATGTTTTTATTGACACAATATATATAGTATGTGTGTATTATGATTAAACAAGTATACGAAAATGACTAATTAAATTATTAAAGGGATAAATGAATGAATGGGTGAATAGATGAGAGAGAATGAATGAATGAATGAATGAATGAATGAATGAATGAATATTTGAATGAATGAATGAATGAATGAATGAATGAATGAATGAATAAATGAATGAATGAATGAATGAATGAATGAATGAATGAATGAATGAATGAATGAATGATTGAATGAATGAATGAATGAATGAATGAACGAACGAATGAACGAACGAATGAACGAACGATACAGGCTGATCATACTGGCTGATCATACAGGCTGATCATACAGGCTGATAATACAGACTGATCATACAGACTGATCATACAGGCTGATCACACCAGGCTGATCATACAGACTGATCATACAGGCTGATCATACAGACTGATCATACAGACTGATCATACAGGCTGATCATACAGGCTGATCATACAGGCTGATCATACAGGCTGATCATACAGGCTGATCTCTGATCATACAGGCTGATCATACTGACTGATAATACAGGCTGATCATACAGTCTAATCACACAGGCTGATCATACAGACTGATAAAACAGGCTGATCATACATGCTGATCATACTGGCTGATCATACAAGCTGATCATACAGGCTGATCATACAGGCTGATCATACAGACTGATCATACACGCTGATCATACAGACTGATCATACAGGCTGATCATACAGGCTGATCACAACAGGCTGATCATACCGAATGATCATACAGACTCTTCATACAGGCTGATCACAACAGGCTGATCTTACAGACTGATCATACAGACTGATCATACAGGCTGGTCATACAGACTGATCTTACAGACTGATCATACAGACTGATCATACAGACTGATCATACAGGCTGATCATACAGGCTGATCATACAGGCTGATCATACAGGCTGATCATACAGGCTGATCATACAGGCTGATCATACAGGCTGATCATACAGGCTGATAATACAGGCTGATCATACAGGCTAATCACACAGGCTGATCATACAGACTGATAAAACAGGCTGATCATACATGCTGATCATACTGGCTGATCATACAGGCTAATCATACAGGCTGATCATACAGGCTGATCATACAGGCTGATCACTGATCATACAGGCTGATCTTACAGACTAATCACACAGGCTGATCATACAGGCTGATCATACAGTCTGATCACACAGGCTGATCACTGATCATACAGTCTGATTATACAGGCTGATCATACAGGCTGATCATACAGGCTGATCACACAGGCTGGTCATACAGGCTGATCATACAGGCTGATCATACAGGCTGATCATACAGGCTGATCATACAGGCTGATCACTGATCATACAGGCTGATTATGCCGGCTGACCATACAGGCTGATCATACAGGCTGATCACTGATCATACAGGATGATCATACAGGCTGATCATACAGGATGATCACTGATCATACAGGCTAATCATAACGGCTGATCACACAGGCTGATCACTGATAATACAAGCTGATCATACAGGCTAATCACACTGGCTGATCATACAGGCTGATCATACAGGCTGATCATACAGAGTGATCATACAGGCTGATCCCTGATCATACAGGCTGATCATACTGTCTGATCACTGATAATACAAGCTGATCATACAGGCTGATCATACAGGCTGATCATACAGGCTGATCATACAAGCTGATCACTGATCATACAGGGTGATCACTGATCATACAGGGTGATCATACAGGCTGATCATACAGGCTGATCACACAGGCTGATCACTGATCATACAGGCTGATCATACAGGCTGATCATACAGGCTGATCATACAGGCTGATCACTGATCATACAAGCTTTTCATACAGGCTGATCATACAGGCTGATCATACAGACTGGTCATACAGGCTGATCACTTATCATACAGGCTGATCATCCAGGCTGATCATACAGGCTGATCAAACAGGCTGATCACTGATCATACAGGCTGATCATACAGGCTGATCATACAGGCTGATCATACAGGCTGATCATACAGGCTGATCATACATAGTTATCATACAGGCTGATCACTGATCATACAGGCTGATCATACAGGCTGATCATACAGGCTGATCATACAGGCTAATCATTAAAATCGATTTACTCTGGTACTAGCTTTGATTGTAAACAGCACAAACATCCTTTTCGTTGGCTGCGAAGACGAAATTTTACATTTGATGGTCTTTATGGATGCTGTCATCCTGTGAGTGTGTATTATAATAGCTCCATCTCAGACAGACTTAGATTTCACACGTGTGAATTAAAACAAACAACGCAACATTTGCAAGTATTGAAACAATGCATACATTTAAATATTTTAATCTCATACAAAAGCATTGTATAATATTCATCACAATTCTCTCACAAGAATAATATTTATAAAACAAATACATTGCAGCAAAACTATATTTAGAAATCAAAGCATTTATTATGATAAATAAACCATCAAAACCGTCTGCAACACTGCTTTCCTTAGAAGGGAAAACCATACTTAATGTTATACGGTTGCTATAATTTATTTTTTATTCAGACTTCATTTATAAACAACTGATAAATGAGGAATAATGTTTATTTTATACCCCACAGAGATAAATACAACTACTTTTTAAATAAATGTTTTCAACAAATGAGACAACGTGTTTGTCTGAACTATAACTTTCGATTTCGATTGATGTATGTGATAAAGTGGAGAACATAATTTATATCACGTGAATATATAGCTAATAGGGTTAAAAGTTCAATTTATAGCAGTCTGACCACCACTACGTTACTGAAAATGTTTCCAATACAATGTTTAACATGCTTAATGCCATACTAGTTCATTTTGTTAATTTTTTGTTGGACAAGATAGGTTTAAAATCGAGACTGTGCAAACTTGTTTTGAAAAAGTAGTTGTTGATGCATCCGGACTCTCGTGATCACTCAGCTGAGCACACAGTGTGAGTGAGGCGCTGTGCTGATGTTCGCTGTTATTCCATCGCAAACAGATATAGACCTAGATTTTGTTTCATTTTATGTTTAACAAATCGATATTCCTCCATGAACCACATAATGATACCGTTTGTTTTGTAGAGAAAATACGAATACAATATCAAGTCCAAGATAGTCTCTACTTGAAAAGTAAATAAAACCTACATGTATATGCTATAAAACATACACTTATGTCTTGTGATGGCCTTGGTAAGTTATTATACACTCTGAAAAACGCGAGCACAAAAAATAGCATGATTGAAAGATACCGTGTATAGTATCACATATTAGAGTAGAACTGATAAATAAATCAATTATAATTAAAGCAGCCCCTTATGATGGCATGCGATTAAGAAAATTATTTTTATGTTAAGTATTGAAGTCCACTAGTCCCAATTATAGCCTACAAAAGCACATTCCAAGTTTGTAAATATCCTAAATCATTATTTATTATTAATTAATTGAGCCGGGTGTAACCCTTACATTGGTGTTATGCACACCTATTGTCTATATTTTTATTCAAATCATTTTCACCCAGGATGCATTGCGTAAAGTTGCGCGCACATGATGTATGCCGTTCGTGTTACGTGATACCTTGCCTGTACGCCACATCAGATAAACAAACATGGTACTTGTCGAGCTACATGAAATAATGAGCTAAATAGATATTTTAAGAGACAGCGAGAAGAAGAGACGGAAAAGCTCACGGTAAAAATCTCATGAAAATGCGGTTGATTTTACATTGATTGAAAAATCGGTGAGCATCATGCAATACTTTGCATGGGGTATAGAGTAACGCTATCACAAGACCCTTGAAGTCATTCGAAATAAGAGTAGGGCATAGTCCCGGCCTCGGGCTTCCTTCTGTCGCGATATTGCCATGATTGTGCAGAAAGCAACGTAACGCAATATTCAAATTCATATAACGCTATCACAGCGTAAACTGAGGTAACCTGGTCACTGACAGTACAGTATCTGATGTCGAGTTGTCTAAGAATGCATACCAAGCATACCAAGTCTCTGATACATCACATCTTTCAGATAAGAGCACATTAAATTCGTCATTCAGCTTTGAAGAGGTTGAAATGGATTTATGTAGATGCTCTTTTCTCATATCTATTTCCTTGTCTGATACATGTTTTTTTTATCATATTTATCCAAGCTCAATCATTCTCCCCATAAGCTTCAAATCTGATAAAAATTTATCAGGCCCACTGACTTACATTTATCGACGTACTTGCGAATGGCGAATATAATACGATATTAATGAGATGGAACGAACCAAGTCCTAAACACAACACCAAGCTGTTGAATTCAGGTCTAAAATCATCAAAAAATCGGTGATATAATTTTGGCTTAATAATATGACCATATGATGTAAGCATGTCCATAGACTAGAAATGCAAAAGTTGTTTAATGCTTGTGCTGCGCATTCACCAGTTAGGCTATATATATGTAGAGACGAAATTCCTGATTTCTAATTATTGACAAACATGTCAAAAATAAGAAATACGGGCATTTCGTCTCTTTATCTAGCCTAACTGGTAAGTGCGCAGCACAAAAATTAAAAAAAAATAGCAGTTCTAGTCTATGGACATGTTTACATCATAAGGTCATATTTTTAAGCTAAAATAAAAGCACCGATTTTTTTATGATTTTAGACCAGGGCATGTCCCTTTAAATGTCCACTGTGGAATATTGTGTCAGAACTGGTAGAACATGTCCGTCTGTAACCAGTAATTAAATTAAAGGTGTTCCACGGAGGCATTGTTTATTCACTGTCTCTTTAATACCTTGATCTATATCTGACATTTCCAAACAAATCACTAGCCATATAATATATATTTTACCCTGATCAACTTCAATGGAGACGCATTGATTACATACAAATGTCTTGTTACCTCATACGGATGGAATGTGTCGAAAGTTGGTTTAATTTTTTCCAGGGTTAAAGTGATGTTGCATAATTTGACAACCCATTTTTTTATTACCTTTTTCTGCGACCAACGTGCCTCTTCAACCTATTTGGTTTACAATTCCCTGATATCTCAGTTGAATAACTGTTGTCCAGCATTGGAATAGAGATGGTGTAGTGAGAGTTTTAATGGCATATAATTTGGGGATAGAGTTTTCACCAGTTAGGCTATATATATGTAGAGACGAAATTCCTGATTTCTAATTATTGACAACCATGTCAAAAATAAGAAATACGGGCATTTCGTCTCATTATCTAGCCTAACTGGTAAGTGCGCAGCACACAAATTAAAAAAAAATTGAGTTCTAGTCTATGGACATGTTTACATCATAAGGTCATATCTCAGTTGAGTAACTGTTGTCCAGCATCGGAATAGAGATGGTGTAGTGAGAGTTTTAATGGCATATAATTTGGGGATAGAGTTTTTTGTGCTTCCAACGTGTGGTAGCGGCCTTACTATGTATTTGTTTGTGCGATATTCAATGCTACTGGCCAGTGATTATAAAAAAACTTATTCAATCGGCACTAAATTCAAGCTTTACCTGAATAGGCAACAAATACATCATGAGCTGAACGTCAATCCAACCAACGGGTATCAAACGTGAAGCGTTAGCACGTTGACCCAAAAATGTTTTGATGTTCGGACTGCGTTGTGGATGGCGCACAAACATTATGTGAAAAATAAGTCAATTGAGCATTGTTTGCTGGGAGGCTAATGTACAGGAGTAGCAGGACACCAGAAACTGAAGATATTTTAAAGAGAATCCCTCAGCCATGCATTTTGGCTCAGGTGCTGCAGTCTGTGTATTGGGCGGGGGGGGGGGGTGTATTAAAGGGCAGGCCTTTAATGTTATTGGCTTGCGCTATTTGACATTTCTAAGTACCATGTTGCACTTTATAGGGGTGTATAGCATTATCTTTGATTATTAAATATCTCAAATCTTGTAAAATTGGGAAAGTATGACTGTTTTTTAGAAATTATGTATGCTGAGTTTACTAATACAGTATTTATAATATTCAATGAGGCTCAGATGATGCACATACAATATATGGTCATCCCTATTGTTTCTAAAAAAAAACTTTGAAAAGACATATATTAATAGAATGGAACCCTTAATGAGTAGATTGTAATTCCCCAGAAAATTGGAGATGTTTTAATTCTCAGTTGCAATTTGACCAGACATTGTGTTATGCAACATCTTGACCTCTTGTGACATTGAACTCATCCAATATAATTTTAAAAAATCCAGTTTATTACAGGGTCTATATTTGTCATTTTGAGGGTTGAAATGATGCTCTTAATCATCAAATAAAATATTTGATCACCACTAATGTTTCTAAAAAACTTTAATATGATATACTCCCCTACCGTGATGACGCAATGTGAGTAGCTTGGCTTAGCCGGGTAATACTCCCCTAGAAGAAAACACTAAATTAATTAATTTGTATTCCATCAAAAATTGCAGACGTTTTAATTTTTAGGGGCGCTTATTTTCAAGCAGGGTCATATTATTCCATATATTGAACTCTGATGACCTCAAACTTTAATCAATCAATCATATTCTTTTTTTTTCTTATTTGGTCACAGGTTCTACAGGATTTATTTGGGGGGCCTCAATGTTGCTGCGGGTGGATTTTCGTTTATGATAAGGAATACAAGCCCCTCCTCTTGCACACAGACAAGACAAATCTGACTTACACTTAACTCAAGAGGAGCCGTGAACGTGAGGCCCTTCCCTTACACTCCGACAAGACGAACCCTAACTGATACTTACCTCTGGAGAAGCCGTGCACACAAAAAACAAAAACTCAACAACTTACACTTCATTGTAGAAGATGTGATGAAACGCTCTGGAATGATGTTGGTCCTACATCAGAAACATCATTTCAGCATAACACAACATTCAACACGTTTTTGCACTACATATAGATTACTTTCCCTCTAATGGCTTACGTCTCGGACTCTCGCAATAACTAGTCGACATGACAAACATTGTCCTGCTTTCAGACGGTCAATAAAACACATTCTCTGGTGTCTTTTTAATTCGCTACAATGTTTATGATGCCCAATTACGTTTACAGCTACGAGTGAAATTAGTGGAGACTGAATGTATGTGTGAGTTCAGGTGCGACTGATCGACTGACCGACTGACCGACTGACCGACCGACCGACCGACCGACCGACCGACCGGTTGATTGATTGATTGATTGATTGATTGATTGATTGATTGATTGATTGATTGATTGATTGATTGATTGATTGATTGATTGATTGATTAATTGATTGATTGATTGATTGATTGATTGATTGATTGATTGATTGATTGATTGATTGATTGATTGATTGATTGATTGATTGATTGATTGATTGATTGATTGATTGATTGATTGATTGATTGATCGATTGATTGATTGATTTTTTTTTTATTGATTGATTGCTTGATTGATTGATTGATTGATTGATTGATTCATTCATTCATTTATTGCTTGCTTGCTTGCTTGCTTGCTTGCTTGCTTGCTTGCTTGCTTGCTTGCTTGCTTGCTTGCTTGCTTGCTTGCTTGCTTGCTTGCTTGATTGCTTGCTTACTTGCTTGATTGATTCATTGATCGAAATTGACAATATTAATTGAAGATAATTTCATTTAAGAGCCAACATAAAATGATGATCAAGACACGTACTACTCTTTATTTAAACAAATCGCATTAATCTCTATTTCTGAAGATGAAATCTGTAATAATAGTATTGGTGCACCAGACTGGTCTTAGTAGAAAACGCCCTGGGCATTACGTAGCCATCGCAAGTATTATACTGTCTGTAATAATAACAACCCATCATATATGGGCCTATTAGAGAATGAGAGACACGAGCAAGTTTAGTAGGAAATATCGATCGATTTATGTAAGTTTTATAAACTAGCAAACACAGTTTGAGTTTGTATCCACCTAATGTGTTAAACACTGATGATTTAGAATGACAGATTGTGAGCTATTAATAAAAACTAGAAGGGTCACAGCATTAAACCAGCACTTGTACAACGCCTCGTGTTTGCTGGGCTGCGTGCTGGTCTGCTAGTGGTTAGTGCTGGCGGCCAGTACAAACCGACACCGACCCAAGGGCTTTTAAATGTTGGGCCAGCGTCGCCGGGGCTGGGCAGTATCCATTCAGCCCGAGTCAGTATTTCATGCTGGCGGTACCGGCACGATGCTTTGAATCAAAGCTGGGTCACTGTTGGCCCACAGTGTGTGACGCTGGCCCACTGCACGATAGAAAGCGCTGGACCGAAATGAATGGGACACAGGACACTAAGAGACTCACAGACAGCACTGAGCGGACACAGGTAAATCAACATGTCTCTACCTCTGTGTACAGAAGGATCACATAATAAATGATGGTAATCCTTTTTATATGATTAGTCTCCCATTATAATTGAGTAAGTTAAAGCTGCATAGCTGTTTTGTTTATTTCTTTAAAAATAACCCAAAAGTACAAAACAACCATTCTTATTGTCTTAAAGGATTTATAGATGCACTAAAAGTGGGTAAATGTAGCAAATTAGTTCACCATGCGATACACCATCAAGTATTATGGAGTAGTGAGTCTGCTTGTGTACAATATGTATGTAATAGTGGTGAGGTTGTGGGCCAATATAATGTTACATTGGACAACACCAAACCACCTTAATTGCAAACGCTAGACGTTGAACTGAATCGGCGTAATGCTGGGCCAGTACCGCAGACAATGGGCCGACATTAGTCTGCCATTGGATCAATGCCTCGTGTTAGCTGAGATCGACGTCCCGAGACTAGGTCAACGGTTACAGTAAAGTCTGATGTTTTAAATATTATTTTATTTTACCGCATAGTGCAATTTATATCACTGTATGCGATGATTTACGATAAAATGAAATAAAGTCTGATATTGTCTAGTAGCATTTGGACTATATTGTGAAATGACCATGAGATAGCGAATAAAAAAATGCAAATGTTTTTCAAGAAAATCAAAAGAGCGAAAAAGATGATTTACATTACTGAATTTGGTGAAATTCCGCTACAGGGGGAGAGCGTCTTAATGGTGGGCCAAAGGCTGAGATGCTGGCCCACACTTAAAAGTACCATACTGAAGTAGAGTCCTATTTTTCAAGTGAGTGACATTTTCCATACCGGTACCTAAATTAAACAACAAACTTAAATCCTGTATAACTCAGTAGCCGGGGGAGTAATATAAAACAATAAAACACTCCATAGATTATTCTTTTGAATAAACAAAACAGTTATGCAGCTTTAAAATTACAAAACTCGGATAGCTGCGTTATTATTATTAATAAATGTAGATAAATATTTGTTTTCTTTGTGGTGATCTCATTTTCATTTAAGCTTGTTACTGTCCGGCATAACTATTTTGTGACAAAAAAGAGGGCTGTGACTATAGAGAATATTTTCGGAACAACTGAATTGATTAGGCGATATCCATAAGGTATAGTATGCTAGTCGCCACTATTGTGGACAAAATGAAATATTTTGTATAAACTGGAGATCAAAGGGTTTTTACAATTTGAAAACGTCATAAATGTTTTAGTGAGCTCTTTCTGCTTCATTTAAATACCTATTCTATGGGTCTACGGCCTTTATACAGTTATAATACTCTCAGTGCGGCGATCGACTTTAGACGTCAACGTCAACGCCAACGTCAGAATTTTACGTCTATGAACGTCTAATCTTTAAGAAAATGATTATTATAATAGCGCTACCTATATATAATCGAAATTGCTTACAGTGAGTTTTAACTACAGTCTCTATGAAGACTCAACAACAATGTATATCTTATATTTTAACTGATAGTACATGAGCCTGAATAAAAATAACTGCAGAATAAAGTACATAATCAATTTGTATATGTATTGATCATATATATCAGTCAGTGATCGGAACGGTTTTGCTAGTTAGCCCACTACCGTAATGTGTTTGTATAACAATACCAGCTTGAGAGTCCATTGCCCCCGCTCAACTAGCACTGGATATAACCCCAACGCTGACCCAACGTTGGCCTGGCATTTCAGGCGATGACCCAACATTAAACCAACGTAAAAGCTTGAACACTAAGCGTCATTAAAAAGTTACACTCCACAACTCAGTGACTATATCTGTTAGGCCTAAATACGGCAGAATTTTTGTTTTAATATTGAAAAATGTAGACTTCACGAAAATTACCAGAATTAGAAATTCACGAATATTTAAATCCCGAAGAAAATTATCATATTACATGTATTTGTGTATAATTATTAATGGTTGGAACCCTGTCAGATTTTTTTCTGGATCCACCCCTGGTGCGTATCGTGTTTACTGAATGGTGCGGCCACATCTGTACACATTCGGGCATTTCCTGATGATGGTTTAAATATCGACGTAAAACGGTCAACATTGCTTGGCAAACTAACAAAACTCCTTTAGCCTTTTGTTGGGCCAGGTTTGCAGACGATGGTTAGCCTATATGTGCACAAAGGTGGCCTAAAGCCCGATTCATTTCATTTCATTTGCAGACGATGGTACATGTACTTCACACACCATTCATTTAACATAGAGTCAACGTCTCTTTGATAACATGAAAGGATCCTTTTTTATCTTAACTTCTTATAGTAGGGCCTATACTTTGTTTCATTGGATACTTCTAAATGTCAATAAAACACTTATCTGCGGTCAAATCCACCACTGTGTAAACAAAAGTGTCGAGGTCATAGAATCATATTTTTAAAAAATGAACCACTCATGGCGAATTATGGAACTTTAGCATAAAAGGGGTGCCAAAATGTGACACCCCTCCCGTTCGCGTGGCAAAAACTGTGATAGGTAGAAATGTAATGGCCATATAACCTGAAAGCATGCATTTGGCAGCAAAACGCAAATGATAAAAAACTGCAATGAAGGTGATGCGAAATATTTTTTAGTTAGCAATAGCTGGACGCTGTGAGATTGTGCAGTTTGTCCAGACTAACATTTTTAGGTATTGGAGCTTGAAGAGAACATTTATAGGCCAAGTGCATTGAAGAGGATTGATGGTGGCCAAATGATGTATACATTAACCAATCATTTCACACATGCTAGCCAGCAAATGCCAGACGCTGCATGGCATAGCTGGCGTCATATGGCGTCGCAGAATGTGGACCAACGTTAAACCAGCATTAATCAAGTGTTTTCTGAGGAGGATTTTCATATATTCCGTAAAGTCAAAAAATCCACAGACTGTTCACGGAATATGATAGATAGATATTTATAGACGACGGTAAGTCCATGCAGACTTATGCGTCATTAAAATGAACATATATACAGGACTATATACAACAGGATTAGTTCGGTAAAATATGCATGCTAAGTTAACTTAATCATGTTAAAATCAAACGACACTATAACTAAAACAAGCACATGTTAAATAAAATATGCATCAGAATTTTTTAAAATAACCTACAGTTAAACTGCATTGGCATGATATTTTTCCCGCACCAAAACCAGAGATAAAAATTACTAGCTACTGCGTATAGCAAAAAAAACCTTTGGAAAGCGTAGCAATCGAGTAATTACATAATGAGTGAGTATGTATAAAGAAGAAAATAATAATATTAGTTACATTTAACATGTTAAAAAACAATCTAAAAAATGCATTGACTGACGTCAGCTCGAAACACCAAGATGATTAGAGGAATCACCAGCAGTGGTGATCCCCCGACAGCATGGATGATTTCATGAGTGGATGATTAGAGGAATCACCAGCCGCACCAGTCGCTTATACCACAGTGGTGATCCCCCGACAGCATGGATAATTTCATGAGTGGATGATTAGAGGAATCACCAGCCGCACCAGTCGCTTATACCACAGTGGTGATCCCCCGACAGCATGGATAATTTCATGAGTGTATGATTAGAAGAATCACCAGGCGCATCAGTCACCCTACGCCCCAATCGTTTTATAAAGCGGAGGTACGCGACACGTACGCGATGGTTTGTTCGGAATAATAATGACCTAGACCTAGACCTTAGCATACAATTTGTTTCACCAATAAAGTCAAGAGACGCCAGTGAGTTGTACACGATTCTCAAATAACAGCTTCTAGGCAAGGAGATCAAGCGAATCCAGTATTTCAAAGCTAGAATTTGTTGTTTTAAAAGGAGAGGATGCCTTCCTGTATTCCCATAAATAGTAACTGATGTGGTTTGTTGTTTGATTCCAAGCATATTTTTCAAGAATGATAAATGGTCTGTCTCAAAGTCCAATATTTCTTAACCAATAAATAGTACCTCGCTACCATACATTAGTATTGGCTGTATTTGTGCTTGGAATACTTTTAGAGACAATTTTGGCGTTAGATGTCCTAAGTTGTGTCTATAATTTCTAATTGCGAATATTGCTTTGCGAGCTTGTTCAGCCAGATAGCCAGAAACTCGGGAGGCCAGAGTGGGGTTCGAACCCGCGATCTCCGACTTTCCAAGCAGGCAGCTTTAACAACGGCGCCACGCCGCCCACCTATAATGCTCAATATACAACATATTAAATCTCAAGCATTGTTCCTTATAATAAGGGCGGGGGCCTTAGGGTAGTGGTTAGCACCGCTGCCCTTCACGCCAGTGTCCGGGGTTCGGTTCCCGGCCTCGGCGGTTTGAAAGAAGCAAAAATGTTTCTTCCCCATCCACGTGTGAAAGTCAGTATCGTGGGGAGCCTCCGTGACCGAGAGGTAGCGTGCTCGGCCTCAGACCGCCAGGGCTCGAATTTCGAATCCTGTGTCTGGAGGACAGTGTCATCTCAATCATCTCACCATCCTCCGGAGGTTCTCCTTGCCCAGTTTAGCCTATATGTGCACAAAGGTGGCCTAAAGCCCGATTCATTTCATTTAATTTTCCATATAATAAAATAACACTAAATAGCCTTAGCATTTAAAGTGCATTTATATATATATATTACCGTTGTTCTCCATAAAGAATTAAACATCACTATGCGACTAACATAAAATATGTATACTAATCATAATAATAGCCAGATTATTTATAGTATTTTACAAACAAAAAATCTGCCCTAGCATTCAAACTGTATAAAACAATTAAATTTCACCTTGCTCTTCCAGTCAGTTATTAAATATAATATATTTATCCTGTGCTTATTTTTATGATTTCTATGGATATCTGGATAACGCCACATTGATCAACATACAAGTCTTAAGCATTATGCATTATTATGCATTATTTTAGATTAATTTAAAAAAAACTTAGCTTTGGCATTCAAAGTGTCATTATACATATTATTTGGTTTCCCATCAAACATTTAAACATATACATCAATATGGGACTAATATTAAATATTTATATTACATACAATATTAAATATCCACAGTATATATACACTGTAAGCAAAAATTGGTCTTAGCATTCAAAGTGTCATTTTATATATTTTTTCTTCATAAACATGTAAACATAAACATCAATGTGAGATTCACATAAAATATTCATAATAAATATAATGATAAATATCCACAGCATGAGTTAACTTTTTTATAATAGCCTATTGGAGGCAAATATATCAGCACATTTGAATTTTACCGCAAATTAGAGTTAGCGATAATGACGCGCGTATCTTAAGTATGTAGTTATAAAAAAATTGGCCCTAGATTTTTTAACTTTTTAACTTCCGGTCTCCTGGGGACATAATGGGGACACTTTTTGCGAATTAGCTTGCTTCTAAGAAGCTCGCAACAAAAATAACAGATTTCCAAACTTGACACATATTTTTTAATGTTTGTATTTTCTTGGCGCCGGTATTGATAAAAGGGTTGAAAAAAATATTCAAAATGAAATCTGTGCAAAAATGTTTTTAAGTGACCTACATGTGTATATGGTCGAGGGCTATGAATAAAACAATAGTGAAAAGTAATAAAACTGTTACTATTTTGAACAATTTTTCGAATTGCTGTCAATTTTATTTTGGAGTCCTTCTAAAAAATGGTAAAATAGGCCATAGGACTTAAAGCGTTCTGTTTGGCAAAAAAGCACCAAAACTCGCTATGTCCCAATGGTCAAGCTAAATAAAAATCGCAGTGAAAATTGCTTAGCTTTTGTGAGTACGAGGGCTAGATCTGGCTCCCGGCCTATTATTGCTGACTTCATGAGTACCGTTATACCTAGAATAAAGTAGATGATTCGCTGAGTACACATGCGCAACATGGTCAACGTTCACAAGGGTAGGGCACCGCCATGTATTATTATGGTTCAGTGAAGCAAAACGACCAAATCGCTGTGAATTAAAAATAGTTCAGTCAAATCTATATGTTAAAAATACGCAATAAAATCTAGCATATCATTTATTATAAAAATTATCATGAATATTGTATAAATTTGTCCAATTATCATGATTATGGGTCTAGCTCAGAGTCTAACGTTACCGTTTCTGTGCGTTGAATTTTTTTATGCGCCGGAAATGTGGTTATGATGTCATAGATGACTGGCATTGCGTATGTTGTAAGTATGCGGGCATGATAGGTCTAAATACGTATATTATCTGCATTCATCAGCATTAACCCATGAAACTCAATTTGTTGTTATTTTATCAAAGTTTGGCACCAGTCTTAAAAATAGGCGGAAACATGGCCAACGTTATATCAGCAATAGATGAATCGATAGATAATAACGACAATGACAACGAGGGAGTATTTTATTCGTCAGTTGACCCCAGAGATCATAAGGTTTTAATTTATGGAGATTAAAGTGTTTCCAGACATCGTGTTAATAACATTTTTGTTCGCTTGTTGCCATACAAATCAAATTGTTACATGGAGATTTAAGTGCTTCAAGACCTCGCGCAAACAGTTTTTTGCGCTAGTTGACAGAGATTAAAGGTTTATGTGAAGATTAAAGTGATTTGAAACCTCTTGTTAACATATTTTTTTCCGTTAGTTATCCCAGAGATCAAAGGGTTATACTTATGAAGATCAAAGTGTCTCTAAAAATGTCCCAATGCCATGTGATGAAAATATAAAAAAAATTATCATTGAAAGTTTATCGGTAAAATTGAGGGGGTAATTTGAAACTTCAGGGGCTAACTTGAAACTAGTGTCAGATTACCCCCGAGGGTAACCTGAACGGGGGGGGGGGGTAATCGGAAGCTGTTACACCGTCTGCTGCTTGCCGTCTGCTGAATACACCTTTTTGTGTTTTTTCGCTTTCAGCAACTGATTATTGTGTTTTGTCGGTGACTGAAAATTCTAGCAAATACCACAACAAGGTTTGTGGCTGATGCCGACGGACTTGCCTTCACACAAAGTAAATCATGTTTTTTTTTAAGAATTATTCCCGTTGAACCCGTTGAAATTTAGACCAAATGAGAAGAAATGTTGCATTACAATCTGTATTGGTTAAGATCGTCTTAGAAGACGCCCCTGTGGTAATCATCAAATTAATATTGTAGTTTTATTTTATTTCTTTCACAGATCACACCAATAGTAGACGTTTTGATGAAAAAGATAGCTACTATAAATACAATAACTATTATGAACTAGAAGAGTAGTTTTTTTGGCGATGTCTCCCCTCCAGCAGCATAACCATAAAGGTTGATAGATAATAGATGTAGTGTCAATGGCTTTTGTAGTTAATGTTATTAAATGGCCCCTGTGTAGAGTAGAGACTATGTATTTTTTTATGTGGTGGAACCTGTTTTTTATATCTGCAGCATCTTCCCCCGCAAGGTTCGCTACTCCTGAGGCCTGTGTCAAGACTGTGTCAAGACTTGCTGTCGGAAGATGATCTACAGTAACTAAATCGTCTTTAGAATCAATCAGTGGGGTAACAGTTTGAATATCTTTCTCACACCCGGCGATGTTCGAAACACAATGTGGCCTCTCAACACTCCCAGCAAACACGAGACGTTGACCCAATGCTGTTCCAATTCTGGCCCACCGTCTGCGATGCTGTACCAGCATAAAACCAGCACTGGTTCAGCGCCTCGTGTTTGCTGGTCTGGCAGTGCTGGCGGCGAGAACAAGCCGACACCGACCTGATGTCTGTTAAATGTTAGGCCAGCGTCGCCGGTGCTGGCCTGTATCTATTCAATCCTACTCAGTAGGCCTACTTAATGCTGGCTGCAGTGGCGGATCCAGCAGTGGCGCCTCCTGCGCCCCCCCCCCCCAATATTTTCGCCAAAATACTTTTAAAAGTCCCCTAAATTGGTTAAAGGGACTGGCCCAGGCTAAAATCATCAAAAAATCGGTGATTTTATTTCGGGTTCTTAATATGACCATATGATGTAAACATGTACATAGACTAGAACTGCAAATTTTTATAATTTTTGTGCTGCGCACTTACCAGTTAGACTAGATATAGAGACGAAATTCCCGCATTTCTTATTTTTGACATGGTTGTCAATAATTACAAATCAGGAATTTCGTCTCTATATCTAGCCTAACTGGTGAATGCGCAGCACAAAAATTATAAAAATTTGCAGTTCTAGTCTATGTACATGCTTACATCATATGGTCATATTAAGAACCCGAAATAAAATCACCGATTTTTTGATGATTTTAGCCTGGGCCAGTCCCTTTAAAATTTACCAACAAACATTGGGGGCAAGCCCCCAAAACCCCGGGCGCCCCCCTTTTTACAGATCTCGGATCCACCACTGTGGCTGTAGGCTACTCTACCGGCACCATGCTTTGAACCATGCTTTGGCCCGCCGTCTGTGAGGGGAGACAATTAATAACGGGTCACCGACGTAATTGATACCGATAATATAATTATGTAGCTGGTCAGCCTCAGGGGCATGTATATGTAATCGTTTGTGTAATCGTGATGCTCCACGATAAAACATTATTGTTGTCTAGAGCGGCATAATATCAGGATACAATTTTAAAAAAACAAGCATAAATCTTTTTTCACACATATTGTGTTGTCAATGTCCGAGCCGAGAACGTGATGGTGTGTTAACAAATACTAGCTGATTATATTAAGCCACAGACAACTCTGCTAACAATTTCATATCAAACAATTCCAATAAGATAACACTAAATAGTTTGCTAGTTAGCTGAAAACCTGATGTCATTTTAATGCATTAAATTGTAGATTTGAAAGTGTTGCCAGCATGCCCGAGGCGTCGCTTAATAATACTGGCTGGCTGGTCCATCGTCTGCCATGCTGGGCCACCACTATTCAAGATTTTAGGAGACGTTTCGTGCTTGTATGCTGCTTTGCTGTTGAAATGTGACGACCTACTTTATTTTTAGCAGCTATCTATTCACCGACCAATTATATGCTATGACCAATTATAGCTATGTCTGGTGGCCTTTGAACATGATACATTATTGACGTCATTTAATTGAATTATATTAGCTCATTATTTTCTGTAATTTTAGATCCTTTATAGTTTATTGTGCAACATAACATCATGTCGAACTGTAGTGGTAATACTTGATGGATATAAAGATGCCAAATGTTTTAACCGAGTGACTGACCCACACCACTCACTCACTCACTCACTCACTCACTCACTCACTCACTCACTCACTCACTCACTCACTCACTCACTCACTCACTCACTCACTCACTCACTCACTCACTCACTCACTCACTCACTCACTCACTCACTCACTCACTCACTCGCTCCAACCAACCAACCAACCAACCAACCAACCAACCAACCAACCAACCAACCAACCAACCAACCAACCAACCAACTAACAAAACACCAACCAACAAACCAACTAACTAACAAGGGATCTTCTCAAAGATGCACTACTAGGAAATCTAAATTATGCTCGACACAAGTAGTTGTGGAGTGTGGTGAGACCATGGGGGGCATACTGGATGCCGGGAATCAAATTCAAATTCCTACCACACAAAATTGTGATTCAACTATAGTTTGTTAGAAATGCAATAAATTATATGTGGGAGAAACTGGGCTCTCCTTCAGAAAAACATACATCGTTCGGATGTACGGCTTAAGAAGGACACGGCAGTTGCCACACACTTTAATTCAGGCAGCTGCAGGGCGACCCATCTGAGAGTGTTGTATCTTGAAGTATTGAAGAATACTGGAGACATAACTCTAAGTAAGATTGGGCGACTTGAAGCGGAAAGGAAGTGGCAATTAGCCCTGAAAACATATTATCCATTCTGCTTAAATACGGTACCTCCCCCTAAGGATAGTGGCGTCACCCCTTTGTTATTACCTACTCTGCAACTGCGGTGGAGGCAGCTAAATTAGTGAAGACTTCCTTTAATAAACTTAAAGCGAAACATCCAAACATTCTGTATAAACGGTGCGTAACAGCATTTAAAAGGGGACAAAATCTACGTGATCTCCTGGTGAGAAGTAGATTGGGGAAAGCCCCACTTGACAACCCAACGGTTACCGGATCCGACTCAAGTCAGGATCTGACTACATTAGTAAATGCATTAGATGAGGTATAATTAATATCAATCAGTATGATTGTTTTCCTTTTTATAAATCAGGCTATACTTCTCCTCGGTCAGTGCACTATTTTAGATGGGTATAGAGATACCGTGGATGTATCAGGCTTCCTGCCTCTCGGACAAACATCACCAGAGCAGTGTCGGGTAAATCCCACAAATTATCACTCCCTCGGAGGCACAGACCTCTTAGATCCTCAGAATTCCTTTATTTCCGGGGCTAATGGAGACTGGTACATGTCGGGATTCCCTAATGGAAGCGTCATTTTGGCACTATCTGATACCCTGGAGAATGCTAGTGAGAAGGAGGCACCCAGCACTGCCCCAGTGTCACCAGTGAAACTGGTCACTGAGGCTAGTGAGGGGGAAATTTCCTTGATTGACCCCTTGGATAGCCATAATTCTAGCTTGGGAGTGTTATCCATCAACAGTTCGCAAGATGAACTACAGTTAGTAGGCTCTACGTCTGTGGATGGTGCACTTCCAGACACTACATCCCCACCAATAAAAGCCAGGGCGGGTACCCAAGTAGACAGGGTGCCTGAGCTGTTTGTAAAACATCAGAGTGGCTTGACTGATGCAGAAAAACGTAAAAATTGGAGTCTTTCGGTTGAAAATTCGACGGAAACGTTGATTTTAGGTGATTCTATGGTCGGTAGAATTACCGACGTTAAGCCATACAAAAAATTTTAAATTCACGTTTTTCCTGGGGGAAGGATACAGCATCTGACCCAGGTTTTGCAAAATTACAGGAGAAAGGACTGTACAAAATTAAAAAATGTCATTATAATGTTTGGACTTAATGACGTATTGCAGAAAAAATGGACAGTTTTAAACTCTTTTATTGGTCGAGATATGCAGGACTGTCTCCAATTGGCTAAAAGGAAATTCGGTGGTGCTAAGATCCACTACACAGCGATCTACAACACACATGCCATTGACCCTATGTACGCACTTAAAGTCTGCAGAGTCAATGACATTTATAGGAAAGCTGTTAAGGATAATACACCTGGTGTTTCCTATATTAATAAATTAGGTCTGAGATGTGACCCGATTGGACCAAATGATGTGATTCACTGGTGCAGTGATCATGCAACCAAAGTGGCATTATACACACTTAAGAAATCTTTAAACTAAATGACGGGAGTGAGAGCAACCAAGACAGTTTACCGATTGTCAGTAGCCCTCCCTCCTCGTCGGCTTCAGGCCTATACTTCTCCTTGGTCAGTGCACTAGGCTAGGAACATGGAACGGCATGCCCTTGAAGGGGTGACGAAAGTCAGACCCTTTAGGGTATGATGAGAGTACGGCTGACAGGTTGATACCGGGTTTTATGGGGAACGAGATACTGGAACCCTTACCCGTCCCAAACCATGGACCCTAACTCTCACCCTGACCACAAAACCAAACAACCAACCAACCAACCAACCAACCAGCCAACCAACCAACCAACTAAAATAACTAACTAAATCACTTACTAACTAACTATCGCGCTATCAGCTGGTATATTGATAGAATAAAACATAAAGGACTCACTTTTATAGTTATTGTGATATATGTAGGAATGATTCACTTCTGATCCCTTTTAAAGAAAAGAATCATATCACTCAATAACGTGCTGTGAAGTGTTACGAAATGACACTAGGTAGACATGATGCACCGTGTTGACTGTCCCTGGTTGAGGCAGGTATGATTCATCCACGTGAAAACAAGTATCAGTTCAATGTAGAAAGCCAAGGCCACAGTAAAGTGCTGTGTGTGGTGGGTAAGAAAGTCATGCTTGGTCTCTGCATTTAGTGATGCTAAATGATTTTATGAGAAAATAATATAACGAAGGAAAAATATTTAATTTTGTGTTCATAGCTATTAGTCCAGGAACATTAGCCTGATAATACACTATAGGGTTGAATAAATTCGTAGCAAGCTGATTTTTTCAGGATCAACTTAGAAAATAGTCCTGAAGAATAAATTAAAAGTCCCCAAAAATCTCATTGGTGGCACAACGTATACTAATTAACGTATATTTGTCAGTGTGAATGAAGAAGAGATTAAAGTTATCTTTTGTCTGTTTGTGGTAGGTTAAAATAATATAAAATTGACAATTTCGTTAAAAAAAAATCAGAATATTCAATAATTTCTAAATTTATGTTGACCTTACAAACATATTTTTTTTATCAATTAACCGAGTTTCGAGGGTCACCGTTATGCAGAGACAAGCTAAATTAGGTTTGAATAAAATATGGCGGATATTAACCAAATCCGAAGTGAAATAGAACACTACTTATCCTTATGCACAATACACTGATGACAAGATATCTAAAAGGGGAGTACACTGTATATATCACTTCAACAAGCACATTACACCATTTAAAATTAAATTTACCCACTATTAACAGTATATTATATTTAAAGCGGCAATTATTTTCATTTATCTTATTGATTTAACAACATCTATAATACCAAGCTATTCACACACCAGGATAACAACCTTCAATTTTAGATGGGCTTCGTAACGTATGGGCTTAAATTTGATCTCAAGCTCTGCGCTTCACCTGTTATCCCTGATTAAGTCTACCTATATTGTATCTCACACCATATCGATTGATGTACGAATCTGAATTATTTGATACTTTTTTAGAGCAGGTATACAAACATTTCAAAGAATATAGCCAATCTATGATGTTGTGTCTTTTTCCATATTTCAACAAAAAATTAAGCCCATTATTACTACTTTTTAAAATATTTTCCTTGGTAAAACAATACAGTAGAATCTGCTATTAATAGCCACCCTTGGACCACAGGAAAAGAGACCATTCAAGACAGGTGGCTGTTCATAGGAGGTTCATTCAGTGGCGGATCTATAGGCGCCCCCCTCCCCATTCACGGTTCCAAAACTGTCGTTCTTATGCAGAATGCCATTTTGGGGAGTGGGTTAGCTCCCCATGAGAGGGGCTACTTTTTCTATTAATGCAGGGAATGATTTTCTGCGTATTTAAATAGAAGTTGTTAGCAAGAACAGGTTTAATACACATCTGATAGGATTATTTGTGGAAAGTAAAGGAGGCATCGGATTCAATTAAATAGCATTATTATTTTGTTATTATGTATTATTATAATATTTTAATTTATGTGTAGGCTATAAGAAGATGTGCCAATATCTAGAGCTTTGATTAAATAGTATTATAATTTGAGACACATGCCTATGTAAATCTTGTTTATTCAGTAGGTTGATCAAAATTTTTAAACCATTATCCTTGATACACAGATCAGAGAAAGTTAAGTTTCTAGAGATTTACAAAAATAAAACAATTTAAGCACTACGGGGATAACCTTTGTGTCACAACCCTCTTGTACGCAGTCATATTGATAGGTTTGCATGTTTATTTACGATTAGTGATATGAATAACCCTCGGGGCAGTATGCATGGATGTAAACGAGGAACCTCCCCATGACCACTGAACATAGCAGGGTCGAGCTTCGATCCCTTTTCACTTGCTTTTAGGCAATACAAATATATTTTGGTAAACGTTAGGCTAATATATTGTTCATTTTCCATATATAATAATATTATTACTGTTACTTACATCCATTGTTTTGTCAATAATTTACAATCGTGAAAGAAAACGCAACTACAACGATGAAAGTGTTATATTATTCATAATATTGGCCTATAAAGTATTTTATTTTTACGATAGATTTTATTATAAACTTATAGTATATAGGTCCTAAAGCCTTTCCAGATATGTTGGATCAATCATCACATTAACTATGTAGGAGAATTATTTACGTTAGTAAACTAAAAAAGCACTTGTTGTCCTGTTAAATCAGGTTTTTTTGTGTAAATGCGTTCAGTGTTATACATGTATCATATGACCGATATGTCATAGACCCATGCATTCGAATGTAACATTTTGTTTTAATTATTGTTTGTGCCAAAGAAAATACTTCGATCATACGTTTAAAATTTGGTGAGAGAAAAATACCAGCTGTGACAGCCATCTAACGTCTCAACTCTGTTATACATGTTTGTTTGTATTCGGCGGCCATTTTGGTTGTATGTATTTTGCAAATGCCACAGGTGGTATTCACGGCTAATTTTATTATGTTAATTTTGCTGGCAATAGTAGTAATCGTCCAATTAAATGTTTGTAAGAAATTATATAAAATTTGCAATATTTATTTCAGTTTTCAGCAAAAAATTGGTCATTTATCGACATATTAATATGGCACCATTAAAACAAAATACATTGTTTCCTCTTTTCATTAAATTCACACTAAGATAAGAGTTATTTGGTGTACTCTGTTCACCAATGACACAATGTAACGGAAAAAAAAAGGATTGTATCTAGTCCATTTCGCTCATCCGAAACTGGATTTTGGCGGCCATCTTGAATTTTGCTACCTTCCCGAGCTCAGATTCTTTTAGTATGTTTTTCAGGACTGTATTTTGAGTTGTTCCTGAAAAAGTCAGGTTGTTACGAATTTATTCCACCTCAAAACCTAATGTTCTTGGACCATATATGCATGTGGGGAGAATAATAGAACAACAACTATTAACGTGCTTTTATACCAAATGATATCGAGCTAGCGATCATAGTAGGCCTACATTCAAAGGCAGACGGCATATAAGGTTTTACCACTATTCAGGAAAATATAAGCAGATGCTACGTTTTTCGTTTGGACAGCTATTTTTCTCATAACCCTCTAGGAAATAAGTTCAGCTCGCCCAGCGTTTTTAATGTTGTGCTAACGTCGCAGACGCTGGCCGACCATTTAACCACGCAATGTGTATGACCTGACTGATCAGAGAAGTCGTACTGGTCTCCTGTTATTAATTATAGACTTCTACTTTTATCTGCGCCTCTCGTCTTCTGCATGTTGCAGTCATAGACACGTCCAGATACTTTGATCGTGTTCATGGCCGCTGTAATTAGATGACTAGAGATTAGGCCTACTTGAGATGCTGATCTACACGTGATGGAGCTATGTAAGACAAGACAATCACCTTCATTTTGTACATTCACTTTATTCAGAATCCCAGGTGTATATATTATCCGCCCTTATATTATGTATTATTGTATGCATTATTAAATAAGCGTTTAATTTTAAATATGTACAAAACTAGACTAATGACACAGTTCATTAGTACACGGCTGTGGTGATCACAAATCACTTTACATCGTATCACCATGTCTAGAAAAACTTACATTTAGTTAATTAATTCAGACACTTACGCAATATCAATTAAAAAGAAAAGGCGGTAGGCCCCTAGCAGGATGATAAATGTAACAATTTATTACAAACCCTTAAAAGAGCTGCAATATCTGAAATGTCCCTGTGTCAGAGTTGAACTCTTTTCCAAAAGAAGTTCAGTATTGTCTTTGTTCTTCGATAGGTCGGGGGTACAATATTAACTTTGGTCCGATTATTCTTGATTGGTTAATAATGTTTTAGCGATCACCGCCAAAACATTGTATTATTTTCAGCTAAGAAAAATAAATCTTATATTTTTCTAAATTTTCACAATTAAGCGAAAGTCTCAAAAAGTAATATAAACGAATAAATACGCTACATAAATGTACGCGATTAGTCCGTGCCTCATACATGTATAAACATGATCAAATGACACTCTTTTGATAAAAGCCCCAATTAACCAATAGCCCCGTTTTGGTAAACTGTAGTCTTGTGAGGGAATTTAGGGGATAAATCTGATGTGATCAATGCTTCACTGATGCCACTCAATCTGAATGACACTTCTAAGATGCCGGGAGTTATCGAAGCAAATAATAAGCAATGCATTTAATGAATACATGATAACTCAGCTCCTCTGCCCGATTTTGGCTCAAGGCTGGGCCAGATGCTGGACAAACATTGAAAACTCTGCGCTGATGTCACTTTTTGAGCTATTTGCCAGGGGAACACTCGTTTATGCCGACAGTATTGTTTTTGCCGACAATTGTTCGATTGTTCAATTGTAAAATGATAACAAATGCCATATTATATCATATCATATCAAATAAATTAGTGCAATACGTTCCGCGTGTCATTTGGTAATTTTGTAAGATGTTCTTGCAAAACTATTTGACACCGTAAAAATGCTATTTTGTTTTAGGAAATGAAGACACAAACTTTGTTACCGAGGTATAAACAATTATGCATGAACCATTCTGTTTTAATGATCCTTTTCGATTTAAATAATTATCTCTTCAATATTTCTATATCATTTCTGCACTTACTTTCTCTTACGCAATATATAAAACCGCTTTTCCTATTGTAGACACAAAGCAGGCAAAGTTTTACGACTCCATCGATAATTTCATTTCAGATCGCGTTATAATTCTTTGAATCCACAACAACAGGATGCGTAGATCTGAGCGTCTGTGATCCGTGTAGAGCTAACCTGATCTGTGCGTGGATCAGGCGGGAATAACGTTATTTTGTTGATGAGGTTGGTGACAGTGGCGTACATGATCGTAAATGATGTGTAACTGAAAGATATGAGGATAGGAGCAATATTCAGAAGGAGAGAGAGTATAACTTTACCTGGTTACCTCAACGTGTGTCCAACAGGTCACAGCCCTGCCCAGCATTGTGCTGCTTAATACTTACAACGCTGGAATATTTTTGTTTAAACATTGGAGACCAAATGGGTTTTTCAATTTGAAATTGTCATAAATGTCTTAGTTAACATGCACCTTCTATCAAACTTGTCGTAAACTATACATCAAACACAAGACAAATTAGTTTTTTTCTACCTTCACCAGGTGACTCTTTGCTGAATATTCGCACCATTACAATATAAAAATGTAATGTTCTGGGAAGTGTATGCTGACTGACAGCACGAGAGAAACATATCGCTGAGATATTTCCAAGCAGAAACATGTATGATTAGTTTTTTTCCTAATTTATAAGTATAAGCAGAACCTGGAAAATACCTTACTTGTACATAGAAACTATAGATGATGCATTTTCTAACTTAGACATTAGATGACCAGCTTGATATTCACGTAAAGCCTCGATCACAATGACCGATATCAACGGCTACAAACTTCTACTGATGATGTTGGGACATTTCTTGCAGTCTTTTCAAGGCAGCCGTAAAAAAATAAACTATTCTATCTCGTTCTCTTCTTTGCCCAAATTCCCCACGAAAACATACTCCTGGATCCTAAGTTTATTTGAAAAATTGTAAGGTAATATGGCGGGGGGCCCTGGTGCAGTGATTACATCTGCCTGTTTGCAAAGTAGAAGATCGCGGGTTCGAACCCGACTCTGGCCTCCAAGTTTCAAAGAAACAAACTGTTTTTCCCCGCTCACTCAGATTCAATACTGTGGGGAGCCTCTGTGACCGATAGGTAGCGTGCTCGGCCTCAAACCGCCAGGGCTCAAATTTTGAATCCTGTGTCTGGAGGGAAGTGGCATCTCATTCATCTCACCATCCTCAGGAGGTTATCCTGGCCCAGTTTAGCCTATATTTGCACAAATGTGTCCAAACACAATTCATTAATTTCATTTCGTAAGGCAATATTTCAAGTAAACCATCATAAGCAACCAAAATGAAACTTGGCACATAGTTACATAGCACTCAGGTCGCATAAGCAAGTTTTTTAATGTTTGAAATGATTCACATAATTGCGGATCTTGACAAAGAAGAGGCAAGCTCTTAGCAAAGTCTTGTACATTGACGAACACCTCAAAAAGACTCATCACCTTAGTGTTGACGTAATGATTGCCTTTGGAAAACTATAGGGTTCCCAGGTTATAAATCTTGTTTTTTGCCTTCATAAGACAATCAGACCAGACGCTCCATATAATAACAGGTACTCTTCACAGCCGGTTGCATTGCTCGCTTTATTTACCTTTATTAAAGACCGATATAGACTCTCACTCACTCACAGTGAAGCAGTTAACCAGGGCTAGTAATATCGTACAAGTTACGATATATCGTAAGCTTCGGATTGGTCGAGCTTATGATGAGTCAGTCTTGCGGATTTGTTTCTAATTGCATTTTTCTTCCATTTGAAGCTGGGATTGCTAACGCAATTTCCAGCTTCAAATTACGAAAAAAGTTATTTTGTTTGCAAATAAATCATTTGAAAATCGTTCAAATTGAATTATTTCACAAACTGAACATCTACCACAAACTTTATTAACCGCTTCAATCACATAGTACTTCAGTTAAATTTGATTTAAACCGCATATATACGGGCACATCAGGACAAGGGTTTACTTCAGGCAGACAATCACCATAATTTGTGTTTGATTTGAAGCAAAAATCATATCTCCCGCGCAGACTGATAAGAGATGACGGCGGGTTTGCAGGTTGTCCTCACTCATGCGTTACACTTCCCGATAATTTGTTTTCTGTGTTGACAAGATAAATATTTTCTCAACATGGACTCCCACGCCTTGTTGCCATAGAGATAATCCAGGTTACTAAATTAAATGCACACCCTTAGTAAATGATGGTGACTTCGCATCAAAGTGAAGAGCTGTCAAGCAGCCACATTGTCTAAATCCCCCTAAAAAATCATATATTAGCAAAGACGAAAAATGCATTTTTAGGTCACTTTTTATAAAGACCTACCAGAATTCTCCTGTCGTGCAAAGGCAACGAACATATTCAAGTGAGCAGTAACTGTTATGTGTATTTGTAAGGCTCAGATTTAGCCAAGTATAGCACATATCGTCCCCTGGGGATTGTAATGCTGTAGGCATATCTGTAGCATTACAAGGTGACAGGAACGGCCTTTATATCTCTAGAGAAACTCCATCATTTTGACGCTGTCAACACCAGATGAATATCATGCACGTTGGACGTCAACCCTACTTTCCCGCTCCAGGTGGTGGACAATTCTGTGGTCATGGTCTTACTAATGAATGCAAATTTACTGTTGTTTGCCTATGTTCAGCGAAATATTTTCACAAATCCACGTAAAATTGACCTCACCTAAAGCGCTCAATCAAATGATTTAATTTTCAGCCCACTTAGTGCGGGGATCTTCTTTCCTCGTCAGAATCTGTCATCTACAGACGTCAGATTCTGACGTATAATAAAGTTAGAAGGGTTAAATAATAACTAGTGAATCTAGACCACTCCCAGATACATTTGTCAGGAATATTAATATTAGTCTAATAAAAAAAAATTAAGATAGCACCTGGCAATTGTGACAAGATTAGTATATATAATAACCAATTATTTATTAATGTTTTGGCATCAGTGCAACAGTCATGGTGATGAAATGCTTACATGTCAATTAAACAACCATAAATGCTTCTCTATTACCTCTACTAAAGGCCCAGTCACAAATACCATCACGCACGTTCAGCGCACAAACAGTGAAGAATGTTGGTCAGCGCGTTGTTATTCGCTGGGCGTGTGTCAGAATTAGTAATTTTGACGAGAACGCCTAATGTACGTCATTCATTTTTTGCGTGCGTCAACCTCTACGCACATTTTCTACATGCTCAAAAATGTGAGCGTTTTTTCACGTGTAAATGTAGACGCCAGAAAAACGTCAGCCCAACGCCAGTCTAACGTTAGGAACAAGTGGGGCACACGCTCTAAATTCGTTGTGTTTTCGTTGACCGAGGTTTGTGCCAGTCGCACATAAACGACGCATAGTCCATACACGAAAAAAACCCCCAGCAATTTAAGTCCGAATTTTGAAAAACGTCGCAAGCTGGTAGTGAAAAGTGCGCATAGAGTGTGCATTAAACCCAATAATGCTAATGTCGACGATAATAGTAACTTTTATCAGTTTGTTTTGTACATATGTAACCAATTTTAAAAGAAAGAAATGTGTCTTAAATTTATGATAACATTAAATGTTTGGACTTAATCTCGAAAATAAAAAAAAAATTATGCACTTAAAAGCCGTGTATCGTATGAAAAACCACCTCAAATGATTAAAAATAAAATGTCGTTCTTCAGAGCTCTAAGGATAACATAGCCACAGCCTGTCGCTCGAGCGCTGGGCGAACTGGTGGCTTGTTCCCAGTAGTCCAGGGGTATTAGTCTAAAACTCATAGAGACCTGGAACAAATTCGTAAAAAGCTGAGAATCTCAGCATATATTGTTGAGACAATATAGAAAAACATATCAAAAGTCCTCTAAGATCCCCCTGGTATTAGTGCCCGAAATGGGGGTAATAAGGGGGTAAATTGGGGTAATAAAGGGAATATTAACGATAACTTTAAAACTATTTAACCTGGATTAATAAAAATTGTATCTAAACATATGTTTATCCCCCTGCGGAATCCATTAAAATATTTGTATTGATTTTTAGCCACCGTTTCATCCCCAAAAGTGGTAAATAGGGTAAAATAGAGGTAATAACCATAATTTATGATCTATTTGACCTAGATTCATAAACTGTGTATTTAGCATCGGATAATTTTTTTTAAAACACTTCTAAAAATTGGCGACCTCCCCTTAATTACCAACAACAATTTTTTATATCAATTTATATCAATTCGTAACAGCTTCGAGCGCTCATGCAGCTCAGGGCAGGCGCGTTGCCTGTGACTGCCCAGCGCCTTCGACGGGCAGCCATGTGATACAAAGCATATTTTAGCGTTGATATGACAGTGTTCCAGCGCGCCCTACGTGTTTCTGACGGTCTTCTTGCGTGTACATTTATGCGTTCATATGCGTTCAAAATTTTAAACATACCCAACTTCCTTAGAGGGCGCACAAAAATATGCGTGGCGTTAGTGCAGTGTGCTCCACGAAACAGTAACGAGAGTTGACGCCCGACAGACGCTTTAGCAAAAAATAATCAATTTTCAATACGTGGGTCGTGCGTTGACTATGATATTACGCACAAAGACTGAGCCTTAGGGCCGGAAAAAAACTCAAAAATGCCTGCACTGAGCGCGCATATAGAGCCCAAGTAACGTGTTCCTAGCGCATGTCAAGCTAACATATACAGTATAAATTTTATGGAACGTTCTAGATGCTTTCTAACTTATTCGTGCCTCGCTTTGGCGATGTGCGATGTGTTGGCTAGCTTTGCCGCCTTGCTAACGCACAACGCGTTTGAGAAACGCTGTGTATTCGCTGATTTATACACCTGATTTATTTATAACACGCTGGATAATTGTCTTAAACTCGCTGGCTCTTCTCATATCATGACAAAATTCATGCACGCATAACGACGCACTGCTTTAATTTTTGACACTCAAGGCGTGGGCTGTGCGTCGTGTATGTGTGACTGGGGTATTATAATAGAGATAAGTTAGTTGTAAGTTAGTTTATCACATAAACATTGAGACGATCATAAATGCTTCACTGTTCACTCTACAAATACTGAGATGAATTGTGCTATGTAAATGTAAATGTGTAAATTCGAGTCCCGCTGCGGCCGATATCTTTCCTTGTTGCACACATTATATAGTAACCCAAAGTGTTTAAATTGTGGGATAATAATGACAATCGAACGTACAAAAAAATATATAGATGACAATATGTCGTGATTGACATAAGAACGGTCAACAAAATCTAAAAAAAAATATAAAAAATAAAGGTGATTGTCCTGGTGGTCATGTACCTCGGCTCGCTAGTCATCCAATTACAGATCGGCCATGGGCAACACGTTCAAAGTATCTGGACTTGTCTCAGACTTCACGATAGTCATCCAATTACAGGGCCTTGGACACGTTCAAAGTATCTAGATGTGTCTCAGACTTCACGATGCGGAAGACAAGAGGCCGCCGCGGAGATAAAACTACAGGTGGATAATTAATAGCGATATCTCAGAACGACTGCTCTGATCTGCTTGTCAGATTTTGACGGCAACCACGCTGATACAACAATAAAACAATGCTAGGTGAGCTCACCTTGATTTCTCAAATATTATGATAGACAGGTATACGGGAGTTCTGTATTAACATTCAAAACATTTACATTACACAGCATGTTAATACAATTTTAAACTGCCTTTATAAACAATGTGGGATACTTCCAAATGGTTTTTTTTCTTTAATACATATTTTTTAATCGTTGTTTTTGCATTAAATACCTGCTCCTTAATTGATCATTTTTTTATTCTCAACATTAATGGCCTGGTGACGTCCCCAGAACTACTCTGCACAAAGTAATTTTTCATTCTATATTAAATTAAATTTTATTGGCAAGAGTGCTTCATCGGCGCATTTAGCCCACTGGGATCGATTTCCCCAATTTGATAGTGGTGGGCGAAGCTTATGTTTTACGTCATGACAGGGGTTTGTGACGTTAGGTATGGGTGGGCGGGGGGGGGGGGGGTTGTGTCTGATTAGTGCTAGGGTTCCATTAGTCAATCTGATTGGTTTCAGTTCATGCACATGTTCATGTGGATGTTGATGTCAGAACATTATGAGCCGTCACTGCTCCAATTCCTGGTCGAAATTACACATTGACCCTGTTTCAATACGGGATTATTGAAATAGTTTGTGCACAGCCATTCTAGCCCGATACGTTGGCCGCTTGAATTTTGGGGCAGCACCACAGTACTTCTATTATATTATATTATTATTATTCATGTTATTAATGGGCGGACTTTGTGCGTAATATCATTTATTGAAACTCCACCCAACTTAGTTAGAGAGTACATTTCCAGTATGATTTTTTTGCTAATAACTAATAATAAGTGGACTAAAATTATATGATAATTCACACAATAGTTCATTGTGACATAAACCTAAATTATTTTGATAAATTAAAATCACTTTACTTGGTCTTTAAAGTAAAAAAAACTATGACAATTTAAATGTGAGTGATACTAGTATAGACGTGACGAAACATAACAAAAATTATCAGTAGAAATAGAAGTCACTGGCGTTTGAAACTTGTATCTAAACGTGGGAATTTTTGTATCTAAAAATGGGAATCCTCCGATTAGGCGTCCTTATTTCTAGTCGCTTTACAGTGCTTAGCACAACTACAAATTGAAATTTGATCGATGGTGAAGAGAAGACTACTGGTTTTTGCCAAAGACCTATAACTCTCTGGTATTTGCTAAAGAATCCATGTCAGAGAAAAACAGTGTAAGAAGTTTTTCTGCTACAAGAGGGTATTTTATTGACAGTGTCTGTATTTGATTGTGTCAACCGACGAGCCTGAGCTTAATATCAACCGAGTTCTGTGACTGACTGCTAGATTGTCATAAAATGCCAGATAAGCAATGGTCTAATGTCATATAACGTTGGGCAAATGCTGAGCAGACGTCTTGGTGCATACTGCACATATATTTCGACAGCTAGAAACGTCCTTTCATTGTCTATGTTTTTGGAGAATGTTTTTCTGCAATAATATCTATTTACTTTCTTTGTCTGGGGTTTGTGGATAATCGTTTACTTCAGCAGCTAGCTAGGAGCGCGCTGCGCGAGGGCTGACGCGAGTATATGCACTTGTTCTGGTATAAACCTTATAGTGGCTCTCTCTTTTCCTTTGGTGAGGTAGGTTATTGTACAAAGCATTGGCAACATAAGTCTAGGAGACAAGGGATAAGAGCTGTTGAACCATACAGAAACAGCCGTTTGATCGACCAGCCACCAGAGGAAGGGGCAAGGCCTGACCCTTTTGAGATGTGCTTTGATTTCTGAGCAGTGTGTTTGAAATCACCATCATTGAACCGTCATCTTTAGTCAACCATACGCGTACAGCAATTGATCCAGAATATTTGATCGTTTTTTATCTAAGTAATCGTTACCTGCAAAAATATAGACATAAACTAGAATTCATATGAGCTTCACTGGGTGAAACAGCCGTTGTTACATCACATTGTGTTATGGCCATTTAATGACACAAAAGGAGGGTATGCTGTATACATATATCCCCACCTTGTGTTTGCCATGTGTCGAACATTTACCTCGATCTAGGAATGTGGAGGCTGTTTTTATTTTGTTATTGGTCATGTTCAGATGGTCGGATATAGTTGACATGAGCTATCCATTTTAGAATTACAAATTTAACTCCCAAATTGTTGATCTGTAGATCTGCTGCTAAGTTCGTACAGCACTCTCTTACATATAGTTTTCTGAACACATTTTAACTATTTGATAACACTGGTCGCCTTCTTTTACCATATGGTACATTTATGCACACTGTTTGAATGTTAAAGACCTTCACCTTCACATAACCATTAACACATTTCATAAAATATAGTCAGTTTCTTTCAAATTACAAACATAAACTTTGTCAGATTTGATTAAGTCGCTTATATATACAGCATGTACAGAATAAGGGTAATTAAGCTCCATCGCACTCCCATCTCTGTCTCACATAATTTATGTTCAATTGGAATAAAACATATGGATGGCATCATGCACAAGTGGGCTAACCCTTGTAAAATATTTCAGATTACAAGCATAAACTTTGTCAATTTTGACTAAGTCGCTTATATAAACAGCATGTACAGAATAAGGGTAATTAAGCTCCATCGCACTCCCATCTCTGTCTCACATAATTTATGTTCAATTGGAATGAAACATATATGGTGACCTGATAGTACCTGGTCTTCCTCTGTCAATTTTTTGCTGTTTTTATTATGTTATATTGTTATGCTTGAAAAATTCAAATCTATTTCAAATATTGTTTCGGTGTCCTGCAGTGTCATCCTATGCTTGGTCAAGCTCAGTCGACATGTTTAAAGCATTCACTCATCACGATTATATCTGCAAGACGTACTTCTGTTATATTATTTCTTTGGGATGAATACATGATGTTTCGTTGATTGCAGAGTGTGATGTAAAAAAACAGATGATAAATCATAGCTCAATTATTAAAATTACATCTGTTCTCTATTGGCCAGAATTGTACTCTAGTCTACATCAATTACATTCGTCATACCCTCACCAGCGCAAATGTATTCTGTTTATTTGAAAAAATACAGATTTAATGGCATATCGCTGTCCGCGATATAAAAAAGAAGTTATTTATTCGTGTAATTTATGATTTTACATTATTTCTATTCTCAATATCCCTGGACCTTGACAAATACAATACGATGTGAATATGGTGAATGTAAACAGCAGTGTATTAATTTAGCTATGACATAATGCTGTAGTTAATTGAATTTGCTTCTGAAAAATTGATATAAACTTAGTGTATGTCATGTGTGCAGAAAGCCCGATGTTCACACAATATCTGCCGCAATACGCAATTTGCCGGCAACATAATAACGATAAAAACAATGCAGACATTATTTCATCCACAATTATCCCCAGCAAACACGAGACGTTGGTGTTGAATTAACGTTGGGCCAACGTGGTGGTTTTTAAAATGCTTGATACAATATTTTTTTCTTGCATTACGACATTGTTATTTAGCACTCTATATAACGTATAAAGACCAGTCTTTGTCCGCCTTGCTTTTTCTTTGTTGAGTGATAGCAATCTTTTTAGATCTATCCACATGGAGAAATTCAAGAAGATATCGTATTCAGAGTTAAATATGTATTTTTATTAGACAGGGGAGACATGTCCTTTCCTTCCTACAATTATTGATTCGTGACCAGGAAAAAGTCAAATTTATATCTGGATTTGTGTTGTATTTATCTGATCACTATGTTTTAACATGTGAAACAAATCTTAAGGAAATTTAATTAGGGCAATATTTTAGCATAACGTTGGTTCAATAAAGTATTATAATTGCTGGCGTTGATATTGACCCGGTTCAGTATCAGCATCAGACTTAAATGCTCGTTACGCCATTATCTTCACATTATCTGTCTCAATCATTGTATTCCCTTGTTGTGGAATCACATCTCGTTGACAGCATCTCAGAGGTGATAACCATATCCTGCCTAATATTAGCGCATAAAACTCGACAAACAACTTGGACAATTATCAAATTTAATAATTTAACCGTTTAAGTGGGGATATACGGAGCCCGGGAGGGGACATCGTAATTTTTAAAATAATGCGTGCGCACAATATAATAAACCGTGCGCACAATATAATAATCCGTGCGCACAATATAATAATCCGTGCACACAATATAATAATCCGCCTGTTGTAAAGACTGATGCCACCGTTTATTTCGTAGGACTATAATTATTTCTAATGATAAAATAACAAGAAATTGAGCTTAAGGGGCTAATGCAGATAACGAGGGTGTTCATGGGTTAATGCAGATGACCAGGGATAGTAATAGGGTAATGTAAGAAATAAGGGGGCTTAAGGGGTTAATACAGATGATATATGCATAGGGGCCTATCTTGCCCGCATGGTTACAACATACGCGATGCCAGTCATCACAACCACATTCCCTGCACATAAAAAAAATCGAACGGTAGCGTTAGACCTCGAGCTAGACACATAATCGGACAAATTTATACAATATTCATAACATTATTTATATGCCTTGACTATAGTAAATGATAAATATGCTGCAGTCTGCTGTACGCATTTTGATTGCGTTTTTGAACAGATAAATTCGGAAGAACTAATTTTAATTAACAGCAGTTTGGTCGTTTGACTGAACCATAATATATACATGGCGGCAAGGGATATTAAAAGTGTCAATAAAAGCTGTTTTCATGCTAAAAATAGAATAACACCGAGGTAACTAGATATAATTGCAAATGCCCTTATTTCATATAAAATTATATAAAAGTAGGAAATACAGTATACAAATTACAGAGGCACTGAAATGGATCTGATCTGATATAATTACAAAGGCCCCTAGTCCATGTAAAAACTACGTCGAATATAATATAAGATTTACAAGTTAAAGAGGCACTGAAATTGTTCTAAATTGCATGATCAAGTACGGCTGAAGGGGCAATGAAAATTTAATATTCAATAAAGCTATAAAACCGAAGTAATTAGACATACATGTAATTGTAAAGGCACTTAGTTCAACTAAACTTAAGTCAACTGCGAAATAGAATTTAAAAATTACAGAAGCGCTACAATGGGCGTTGGTTACATTGGGAAATACGGCTGAAGGGGCAAGGACATTTTAATTCCTCAATAAAAGTGATTTTCTTGCTAAAAACAGTAAAAAACGAAGGTAATTTAATATAATTAAAAAGACCCCTTGTTCTTTGAAAATTTCCAAAATAAGAAATTGAGTTTTGTCAGAGAAACTTAACGAATAAGAAATAAACTGCTGAAGGGGCAAGTTAATAATCAGAAGTTATTAGAAGCCATTAGATAGAATTAAAAGTCATTAGATATAATTGCAAAAGCCCTTAGTTCATATAAATTATGTAAAATAGGAAATACAATAATCTGAAATGGGTATATAATGCATACGGCTGAAGGGGCAAGGGAATTTATAATCGTCAATGAAAACGATTTTTATGCCTAAACAGCAAAAACAAAAGTAATTAGATATAATTTCAATTAGTTTATGTTAAATTAAATCAAATTGGAAATAACATTTTACAATTAAAGAGGTCCTGTATAAATTGCGTGAAAAAAACGGCTGAAGGGACAAAGAAAATTAAAGCTATTTTCAGACCAAAACAGCAAAAACATAAAAATGGGCAATAAAATATTAAAATTACAGAAGCACTGAAATGTGTCTAGATTGCACGAGAAAAGCAATTGCCCTAGACCTAGCCCGATCGTTCATCCAGTGCTATTTAAGTCCTGGGCGATCTGTAGCCCACACCTTCTAGGTAACCATCCTGGCAATTCAGGTGAGACTATAAAACTACATCTAGGGTTTGCTGGATAGGCCTAGATTAATAAAATATTTATTGAAATTATTCACAATATATTTTTATTTTTAAGTAATTTATTATTATGATAGAATAACTCGGGATAATTGTCAGCTTTATGATATTTCCCCATTACTTCCTTTATCCCATTCCATGTCTTTTTAATATTAGCGTTTGGCTTGCTTGATATTATGTTTTAATATATTGTTATATGCTAGTAGATTTGTTTTTTAAAGCTATAAAACCGAAGTAATTAGACATACATGTACATGCAAAAGCACTTAGTTCATTTAAACTTAAGTCGAACTTAAATATACTTTTCTGGTTTTATTGAATTAAAAAACCTAGTCACACATCTTTTAAGAATTATATCAATAAAACCAGTCATGGTTTATTGTGTTGCCATGGACCAGTTGAAGAACCAGGCCTTCCAGTGCAGGTGGCCCATTGCCAAAATTTCACACTTTTTTATTTTTTGTTAAATAGGGAGAATATTTTTTTTTTTACTTTTGACAATTACATAGCTTTATGTTCATAAATATCAACATGTCAAGCCAAAAAACCGCAAGTTTTAGCACCCCTCCCAACTTGAACTTTTAGCCGTATTTTGTGATGCAATATATTCCCACTTCATAATAATTTAATGTCTGTATTTTATTGATACCTTATATGAGATATATCTCTTAAAATTAAATGTAATAATTACACAGGTTTTCATGTTTTTTTAACTAAAACTATATTTTAATGATGCTTGATAACTATCTTGCCTCTTCACCCGTTTCTTTCTCATTCGTTCAGCTCCTCTGGAAACTTCTATTGAGTGTCTTACAAAATTTTACGTTAACTTCGCTATTAGATATAATTACTTGCTGTTTCTAGTCCGAAAATAGATTTTATTTAAGATTTAAATTCCCTTTCCCCATCAGCCATATTTTCCCATGCAATCAATACACATTTCAGTTTCTATGTAATTTTTTAACTTTATTTCCTATTTGACGTAAATTTACGTAAACTAACGACTTTTGCAATTATATCAAATTAGAGGATATGTTCTTATCTTGCACATCGCCTTTATTGTCGATTTTACATTACTTTGCCCCTTCTGATGCAATTTATGCCAATTTCAGTGTCTCTCTAATTTTTATTAATGATTAAGATTCAGATTGTGTTGTTTTTAGAATGCAAATCCCTTCGGTTGACGCTTTGATATTTCATTGTCCCTCCAACTATATTTTCTCGTGCAATATATACCCATTTCTATGCCTTTGTAATTTGTATAATGTATTTCCTATTTTGATATAATTTTATTTGAAATAAGGGCATTTGCAATTATACCTGATTACCTCCGTGTTATTCTATTTTTAGCATGAAAACAGCTTTTATTCGCACTTTTAAATTCCCTTGCCCCTTAAGCGTTATTTTGTCATGCAATATATTCCCACTTCATAATAATTTAATGTCTGTATTTTATTGATACAATCCATGATATATATCTCTTAAAATTAAATGTAATAATTACACAGGTAATCATGTTTTTCTAACTAAAACTGTATTTTAATGATGCCTGATAACTATCTTGCCGCTTCAGCCGTTTTCCTTCTCATTCGTTCAGTTCCTCTGGAAACTTGTATTTAGTGTCTTACAAAATTTTACTAGAACTTCGCTATTATATATAATTACTTGCTGTTTTTAGTCCGAAAATGGCTTTTATTTAAGATTCAAATTCCCTTTCCCCATCAGCCATAATTTCTTATGCAATTAATACCCGTTTCAGTTTCTATGTAATTTTGAAACATTATTTCCTATTTGACGTAAACAGGTAAATTTACGTAAACTAACGGCTTTTGCAATTATATCTAATTAGGGCATAAGTTCTTAACATGCAAATCGCTTTTATTGGTGATTTTACATTTACTTGCCCCTTCAGCCGTATTTTCTGATGCAATCTCTGCCTATTTCAGTGTCTCGCTAATTTTTACCTTGTATTTCATATTTTTCATAATTTTATATGAAATAAGGGCATTTGCAATTTTATCTAATTACTTTCGTTTTATTCTATTTTGTTTGAAAATAGCTGTTATTGGAAATTTTAAAATCCCTTGTCATACGGTCCATAATAATTTAAAAATATAGATTTTGTTGATCAGGTTAAAATTAAATGCAACATTTCCATAAGTTTGCTTTCTGTTTCTTTTAATAAAAGGTATTTTAATGACACATAATAGTTAACATGCCCCTTTACCATGTTTACCATTTATTTCTGATTTCATCGGTTACTCTGGTAATTTTAATTTTGCTTACTATCTTACATGAACTGAGAGCCTTTGCAATTATATCTCATTATTTTAGTTTTTTTCGGTTTTTTTAGCATGCAAATAGCTGTTATTGACTACTCAATTTCCCTTGCCCCTTCAGCCGTATTTTGAAATGTAGTCATTTCCGCTTAAATTCCACTGTAATTTTAATTTATTTACTATTTGACATAATTTTACATGAAATAGGGGTCACTGTAATTATATATAATTAAGCAGCCCTCGCCGAGGCGGGTTGATTACTTTATTCCACACGGTCCGCCGCCGCCGCCGCCGCCGCAGCTATTTGTTTTCAAAATAGCTACTAATCTATCAACTTCTGCTTCCTCATGCTTCACATAGCCATCACATACCACTGGGGAATTGTTTTGGTGACATTTTGATCCCCATATTATCGACCCTTTAATTACTATGGCCACTAACGAAACAATGCTCGTTAGCGCATTTCAGGAAATAGTTGCCATCAGATCTTTTCTTCAAAATGGCCGTCTTTTCAAAATGGCCGTTTAGCGGCCATCTGGTAATATTTACTTAAATCAAGAAAAACAAAATTACTGTACCATGGATATAAAACAAAATGTATTGTCTCACACAAGGATAACCCATGACAAATTTCACACTAAAAAATCCAAAATGAACGCCAGTCGGCCATTTTAATTTTTAATTTTTAATTTTTATTTATATTTATTTTTTCACTATCTCGGAAATCTTGATTGATAGCTGATCTACGAATTTCTGCTTCCTCATACTTCACATAGCCATCATATACCACTGAGGATTTTTTGTGACATTTTGATCCCCATATAATCAACCCTTTAATTAATAAGCCCCCTAACAAAAAAATACTTTCCAGCAGATCTTCTTCTTATTTGGCAAATATGCACAGCAATGTCAGCCAATGACCTGATTAACTTTTGGGAGCAAACAATTTTAAAATAGTGGTCGAGCGATAAAGGAGGGCTGCTTTCGTGTTCGTTTCCGAACAACTCTTCCTAGTTACTTCCATTTTTCTGTGTTTAGTATGAAAAAAACCCGTTGCTTACAATTTTTAATTCCCCTGCCCCTTCAGCCGTATCATGTAATCTGTACTCTTTTCGTAATAACTAAAAATTCTATTGATTTTTCACATCAGATTAAAATTAAATGGAATAATTACATACGTTTTGCTGCCTGTTTTTTTTTTAATGACGCCTAATAATAAAAGTGCCCCTTCAGCCTTTTCTTTCTCATTCGGTAATTGTTATTTTATTTACTATTTTCATATTTTCACATCAACTAAGGGTTAGTTGGTTTTTATCTATTTTTAGCAGTTATGGACAATTTGAAATATCCTTACCCCCTCAGCCGTAGGTGGGCCTATTCTGTCATGCAATCTATACCCATTTCATTATAATTTTTCTCATATTTTACACAAATTTACATGGTATATAATATATCTAATTACTTTTGTTTTTTTTTAGAATGAAAATCTTTTATTAACGATTTAAATATTTGTTGCCCCTTCAACTTTTTTTCTAGTATAATCTGTCCCCGTTTCATAATAATTGAAAATTCTACATTTTAATGTTTTTTTACATGAGATATACATCTTAAAATAACATGTAATAATACGTTTTGTTTTGATGACTTAAAAAATAACTGTTTTGTATGCGTTCGGTCAGTTCCTCTGGTCATTATTTGCCTTAATATTTTACATAAAATAAGTTTCTTTAAAATTTTATGTAATTACTTCCGTTTTAGGGGTCACAAAGCCAAATTTGGCTCCCCCTTTTTTGCTAAATTATTTTAAAAATCCCCTAATTTGGCCAAAATATGCCAAAAAAACTTGGGGCAGGCCCCCACAGCCCCGGCACACCCATTTCTTCAGATTCTGAATCCGCCCATGGCTTATGCGCGACTGATTGAGTGAATATTGCTTCACGTCGCTTTCTGCACAATCATAGTAATATCGCAACAGAGGGAAGCCAGAGGCCGGGACTATCAATCAATCAATCAATCAATCAATCAATCAATCAATCAATCAATCAATCAATAAATCAATCAATTAATCAATCAATCAATCAATCAATCAATCAATCAATCAATCAATCAATCATCAATCAATCAATCAATCAATCAATCAATCAATCAACCAATCAATCAATCAATCAATCAATCAATCAATCAATCAATCAATCAATCAATCAATCAATCAATCAATCAATCAATCAATCAATCAATCAATCAATCAATCCATAAATTTCTATAGCGTCTATATCCTCAGCGGACCGAGCTCAGAAGCGCACACATACTTAGCGTGATCATGTATCATAATCGAGGCCAAAACAGGTTCGTCAACAGGGAGCCGGGCTGCTAAGGGGCTAGGGTGGGAAAGCCGGGTCAAATAGGTGAGATTTAAGTTATTTTCGAAATTTTAAGATTGTTTTGGCATTACGTATTGATCTATAAGGCTGGACCAGATATAGAGAAAGCGCTTAACCCAGTCTTAGTCTTTATACGAGAAACAACAAATCTATTTCAATTTGTGGAGCGTAGATATTTTGAGCATTTTGGCCGAACAAGTAAGCCAGCCAGATATACAGGTTAGTTATATTTTAGGGTTCGGAAAGCTTTTGCGCATATTTAAAAATGAATGTGAAACTTGACAGGAGCCAATGTGATCGTTTTAGAATTGGAACGGAACGACTAAATCGTGGGGCCTTCATGTTAACACTCCTGCAAGGCAGTTTTGAACGCGTTGTTATCTAGCGATATCCTTTTCTGGCATATTGTGAAAAAGTGAGTTACAATAATCTAACTTATTACTGACGAGTGCCACTGCAATTTGCTTGGCAAGATCTAAAGACAGACTTTTTCGAATTCGACACAGGTCACGGATATGATAGAAGCATGCCATACATGTTTGGGATATGTGTTTTCAGAAATTCAGGCTTCAATACTACACCAAATTTTTTAGCTGATGTAGATGGATTTGTGTCTTGACCTAGAAGTAAGCATGGGAAATAATTCAAGAATTTTTCTCGTTGAAGCTCGGTCCCAATAAGAAAAAATTCTGTCTTGCTAGGATTAAGCTTCAGCTTAGACCCTATCATCCAGGCCGACACACCCATTAAACAATGTTGAAACTTCGCAAGAGATTCCTTAGCGTTTGAAACTGATAGAGACATGTAAATTTGAGTATCATCGGCATAGATATAGTGGCTTATGTCAAAACCAGAGATTATAGCGCCGCTGAGTGGTGTAGTGTATAAAGTAAAAAGCACTGCTCCTAGCACAGAGCCCCGTGGAACTTCATATGAGAGTGTGACTTTATCTGACCGAGTGTTTTTAATTTTTACGGATTGGTGTCTATTTTGCAAATAGGAAGAAAGTCAAATTTGAGCCTGGCCAGATATTCTATACCAACCAGAAAGTCTATATGTTAATTTGGCGTGGTCATTGGTGTCGAAAGCAGCCGACAAGTCAAGCAAGGTCAGATCCGTAACTTCACCCATTCTAATTTTGATATCGTTATGTACTTTCAGTAGAGCCGATTCTGTAGAATGATGATCCCTGTAGGCTGATTGTAATGGATTAGATAGATGGTTATTTTTTATATGAGCTTGCAGCCGGTTAGCTACTATATTTTCTAAGATTTTGGAAATGAAACCTAAGTTGGATACAGGCCTGTATTTTTTCAGCTCGTTTTTAGGAAGAGATGTTTTTTTAAGTAGTGGTCTTACATGAGCTTCTTTAAAATTGTGAGGAACTGTACTAGTTTCCATTGAAATGTGATTTATGTCAGTGGTGGGAGTTATTAATATGTCAAGACAATTTTTTCAATACGCTTGTAGGAATGGGGTTCAGATCACATGATTTTGACGATAAGCTCAATATAAGCTTTTTAATTTCATCTTCTGAAGCACGTTCAAAAAAGTTCATTTTGGATCTAATTTCTGTTTTTTTGCACTTGTGGAATATTCTGTGTGTTTTTTCTGGATAGTTTCAATTTTATCCACAAAATACCTAGAGAAAAGATCACAAAATGATTTCACTGATGTGAATTCTGGCAGAGCAGGAGGTGAAATTCTATGCAGAATGTTATTTATTGAGTTCCATAGGCGACGGGTATTGTCCGAATTTTCTGAAATAACATCAGCTAAATATTTTTATTTAGCTTTTGTCATCATTCTACTACACAGGTGGCATTGATGTTTGTAACGATAACGATCTAGATGTGTGCGAGATCTGCGCCATGTTCGTTCGAGATTGTGGCGAAAGGTTTTAGCCTTCATTATTTCCAGAGTCATCCATGGAGTTGGTGTTTTTTTTCGGGCGGTGTCTTTGTACTTACAAGAGCGTGTTTGTCTAAAATAGAGCTAAGAACAGAATCATACTGTTGAAATAGTGCAGGGAGATCTTTCCCTGGTTTCTTTATTAGATCCGAATTAGGAATATCTGAATGAAACGATTCATAATAAATTTTGTTTATTTTTCAAAACTATATTTTTTCTTTGTTCCATTTCGTCTTACAACAGTCAATTTCTGATATGACCGCAAGATGATCCGAGATACCTGCTCTAAAAAAAAACTGATTTGAACTATGCCCTACTCTCATTTCGAATGACTTCAAGGGTTCTTTATAGTACACAGTAGCATGAGCAACACTGTATACACTCCAGGCCTTTAAACAGTTTGGAGCACTGTATATGCACAACCACGATAACAAATATCCGCCCCGACCGGGATGCGAGCCTGGTACCTCCAGGTTACAAGCCCCGTGCAGTCGATACGAATGAGCCATCGAGGCCGGCCTCCATGGCTTATGCATAAACTGAACCCTATAGCCATGTTACTCGGAACCCCCATGGAAGATTTAAAGGTCAAATCATAGGCACTCCACACCCACCCCTCCCTCCCTACAATATAGCGCAAATTTTCTATATATATCCACACACTTACAATAATTTCTTGTTAACCATAAATGGGCAATTTCAGAATTTCAGTATGTACATAATATGTATGTGGAATCACGGTAGAATTGATAAAATATGCATGTTACTAAACACAACGAATCACATACGTTTTCAAATATAATTTTTAAATTTAAAAAAGTCGATTGTTATTGCTTTTTATAGAAATCTCTTTTATATTAACTGAAAAATTGTATTTGTGTGTAATGAGACCGTAAAATAGTCAATTCTCGTTGTAGCGGCTGACTTAGATATCACCTAGTTACTACTACATGTATGGGACCGGCCCTCAACATGTTAAGGGCCGATACGGCGGAAGGTCCGCGACAGACGTGGCATCCCAGCCGCGAGCACCCCCTAGTGAATCAAATGTGGCCGCGAGCGACACCTAGTGAATAAACCAAGCAGAAATAAATAAAGATTGATCCATCCTCGTTTTGCTGCACGACACCCTAAGGCGTGTTTTTCGGATGCCAATATACCAATGCTCACAATAACTGTGTCAGACATGTATCATGGGCATAGTATTAGGAATAGTATTACAAATTAAATCATCCTATGTAGGTATCGTCACCTAATATTCGAGATCGGTTTGAATCCCATCATGATGATTCATCTGAATTAACAATTTGAATTGAATTAATGGAAATGGAACAATGTTAATTTGGATTGGTTGAGTTATTAATGGTTAACTTTCTTGGTGAGAAAAACAGTAATATTCAGTGATTGTAATAATAAGCTGTTATAATAAGCTTATCTCACCTACTACATAAACCATGGCTACCCCCACAAACATCATGGAGGCTGCCCAGGCCAGAAAATCCTCCCCCCTGACGCCAGTCAAACCACACAAAGATATTTATGATAATCATATTTTTATTTCACTTTAAATGATTAAATAAAATAATTAAAATTTTATATATTTATATATAATTTATAGAACTAAATATCTGAAAAAAATGTGTTGGGGGCTTGCCACTTTGCTTTTTAGGTCAAAATAAAGTCAATTAATCGGATCATGAAAGCAAAATTCTTCACTTTTCCCTGACTTTGCCTAATGTTTTAAGGTATAGGTGTTTTTATTGGCAAGTCAGGGTTATCATAAACAAGCTTGACTTTTCAGGTTATTAAGATGTCGTGGCAATCTTGAATTATGTCATTTTATTTTATATTACCTTTATAATTTAAAGTGTATACTGTACTTTATTGCCAATATTCCAATCTAATTAGAGGGAGACAGTAATACAAGGCAGAATGGAGCTATAACCTGTTATTTATCCTATAACATCTTCTTATTCGGCTCTAGTTTAGTTGTGAACGTATATATTGTGGAATATAGGTTTATTACATGACAACTGAACGGTACAACTTGGTGCAAAATATAGTAATATTTGAGCAAAACTTTACATTTGAAAACACCAATTTCAGATAAGGATAAGTATATCTCAACGTCAAACAAGCCCGAATCTTAAGTTATGTGTATATTTTTCGGGGTTAGTATCTATTCTACAACCCCTTAGACATGGCAATGTGAACTCACAAACATATCATATTGAATATTCGATGACATGCATATTCGCTGGGTTTTGTCAAACATTTGTTGTCACTTAAAAGTGTAATGACAATTAATTGAAGAAAAAGCTTACTATAATTTGACATTGTAAGGACCTTAACTTGCCATTGATATGATATTTTATACACTGTAGTGTAGATGCTAAACCTGTAAAGAGTCTGTAAACATAATCTGTACAAATATTGATATTACAGGTGAACAACTTTATAACACGATCGTTGGGATCCAATAAGTTAAATCGTGCTTTAAGTGAATCGTGTTATACAGGACAGAATCGATCATGCAGCGATCAAAAATTATTATAGTGGCTATATTTGCATGTTTATAAAACGTATTACAGCTCTATTTATTAAATATTGATACTATTCCTTTAATGAAATACCGGTAATAAAAATAGCTGACAAAACAATAGGGAACAGTTATTCATTACTGCAGAATAGGACAAACGTGTGTGCTTATAGTAACAGGATTGGTGCGTTATGACCACATCAGTACCTACACTGTCGATGTCGCCAGATCACACCAGCAAACACAGCACATTGAACCATGTTGGCTTAATGCTGAGCCACCGCTTGCGAAACTGGCCTAACATTAAACCACATTGCTACAATGGCTCGTGTTTGCCGAGAAGCTGATATTGTATATGACGTTCGCCTCCTCCATATGTGAATAAACAAACAGGCGTGGAAGGCTCATTCAGCTGTTCAGATCAACTAAGTCATTTTCTGTATTATTAACACATGTACAAATTATATATATTAGAGCAGTATAAGCTAATATTATTTATTTATATTAAACTTAGCGAATTGATCATGCTATGACGCATGCTCATTCTATTGGATGTCAGGTTAAACGTATGGGCTGGACCTGTGATGATTTATGCTAATAGTTTGTTTACACCATACAGAAATAAAGGGCTCTATAATCTTTATTAAGCACCGAGATTCACGTTTTAGGAGCTGCTAACTCTTAGTAATGAGTGACACGTGTCTTCTGGCTTACATTTTAAAAATTGATGTTAGCAATGTATGTACCTTTAATAAACCCACACTAAACGGCGAAAAAAACAGACTTTGTCATCACCGGTTCAACATCTTTACTGAGAGCGGTAAATATACACACGATAAAAGTTGGTTAATATACAGTCTGCACACGTCTCCATGTAAAAATCTGGGCGTAATATTTGACACGCATCTCAGTATGTCAGCAAGTCAGCGCACTGTGTAAGTCATGTGGTCACCAGACCCACATGATTGGAAAGAATGCAAATTTCTGACACCACGTGCTAGAACAGCTTGTTCACTCTTTTGTGACCTCCATGGGGTTGAACAATTGTAGTTTCTTACTTTTTGATTTACAGACAAACTCATTCTTTTAACTTAGTCAGCATAGCTGGAGCGGCACGATTCATCACACATACCAGGAAACATGACCACATCATACCTATGATGAGATTATTATTATTATTATTATTATTATTATTATTATTATTATTATTATTATTATTATTATTATTATTATTATTATTATTATTATTATTATTATTATTATTATTATTATTATTATTATTATTATTATTATTATTATTATTATTATTATTATTATTATTATTATTATTATTATTATTATTATTATTATTATTATTATTATTTATTATTATTAATATTATTATTATTATTATTATTATTATTATTATTATTATTATTATTATTATTATTATTATTATTATTATTATTATTATTATTATTATTATTATTATTATTATTATTATTATTATTATTATTATTATATTATTATTATTATTATATTATTAATTTTATTATTATTATTATTATTATTGTTGCTGCTGCTGCTGCTGCTGCTGTTGCTGTTGCTGTTGCTGTTGCTGTTGTGCTGTTGCTGTTGCTGTTGCTGCTGCTGCTGCTGTTGCTGTTGCTGTTGTTGGTG